>VUQS01018131.1:43719-61567 GCA_015108495.1 Heterochromis multidens | reverse complement strand
GGGGGGGGGTGGGGTGTGCATAGGCTGTATGCAAATGCAGCCATTTCAGTTCACACTGAGTCTTCACAGAGGAGACAGAATAAATCCTCTTGTGGTGATGGTGGCCTTTAGTTGAAAATGCAACTCCTCACCCTTTTTGCTGAAAAGCCACAAGAAAGGCGAAAGCCAAAAGATGTTTGTTTCTCTGAAAGTGTATTTGTGTGCGTTTCCTCAAATGCTGTTCATTTATAACAGTATGGGAAGGGCCTTTAAAAGGCACATTTACAAGATAACACACTGGACTTCATTTCTATTCTCATGACATCAGGGTTGGTGATCATTTGTTTGTCAAGGAGCAGACAGCAGACAGAACATTTTAGGAAGAGATGACGGCAGAAGTGGGTTGGCAATAACAGCACTGATGAAGTTGGTGATGTGGTGTTGGGGAGAAAACAGAGATCTGATGTGGGCGTGAGGGAATGGTGTGGACGTGATATTTTCCAATACACTTTCCATCATTCTTACCTCTAATTGGTGTACCACCTAGGTGGGAGTAATTTCGATGCAAACAGGGTTGAGAGATTAGTTAGTAATCCACTTACAACAGTGGTAGAAAAAAAAACATGGCTTCTGATAGGCCACATATAAAAAGATAAAACAACCTGATAAAGAGTAGAAGCCACTTAAATGTAATGCAACTGAATTCAGTGCACTTCATTAATGCTGTGAAGCAAGGGTAAATTTTGGACTGCACATGTTGTCATTGAAAGAGGAAAAAGGAAAGAAAGAGTTTTTCAGAAGGATCCCTTCTCTTAAGTGAATGTTTTGAAATGCTCCTACAAAAGCTACAACCACATTTACCCTTGTTTCATAGCAGGATTAAAATAGGATGAATTTTAAG
This sequence comes from Heterochromis multidens, assembly GCA_015108495.1. Classification (NCBI taxonomy): domain Eukaryota; kingdom Metazoa; phylum Chordata; class Actinopteri; order Cichliformes; family Cichlidae; genus Heterochromis; species Heterochromis multidens. The sequence goes on along the minus strand of VUQS01018131.1, from coordinate 60,687 downwards.
GAGATATATTAATTAAGCTTTCAGATTTAAGATGGCCCCAACTCTGCAGACAGCAGTTAGTAAAATGGGCAAGAGCAATTAATGAACGTCATAGACAGTAAACAGAATGACCGATAGCAAGAAGTATTGAGATCAGAGGTATTAAACTGTTAGTATCTCTATAGAGTGAATGAACTGGATGGTGTGAAAAGATAGAATAAATGTGTCTGTGCGCTCAATAAAAATCGAGCAAGTGTGATGCAATAAGAAGTGGGTCTGTCTTTTCTGTTAAAGTGTGGCAGCAAATTAATGTGCTTTTTTCCGCCATTGCAAAATTGGCCTCATTTCAGGTCACAGGCAGTAATGTAAATCCTGATAGAGCAGCAGATGTCAAGAAAAGGGTAGCGAATAAAAAGGATTGTTAGTCTGAGGGCATTACATATCAGCACATTTTCAGGCACTTTCAATGTATGTGAGAAAGAAAACTAATTAAAAGTTTGCTGTTAGAAGTAAAAAAAAAAAATAAAGAAAGGTTTGTGCACAATTTAAGAGTTGCACTAAAATGTTATCAAACAATTAAGAAGTTTTGTTAGTATCTAATTTGTAAGCATTTGTATCTAATTTGGGTTATTTTTGTGTAGCAGAGCCAAGAGCCAGCATGGATAAGTGAACATGCATGAGTGCCCCGGCTTCCGCTGTGCAGCTCTAATGCCAGTCTTTTTCTGGAGTAGCTCTCATATTTAATCCCTGGGTCCTCAGACCTACAGCCTAGTCTCATGCTTCATAACCTGCTTTTAGACATGCGCTCCTTTCTATTAATGTGACGCTTTATGAACATGTAGGCTTCATATATGATTGACTGTTCTGTCCTGGTACAGAATGCATCACTTTTAACAAAGCACATAAGTCTGAGCTGCTTGCAGGAGATTAGAGCCTGCGTTTAAGGGGCAGGGACAGCTCTCTCTACTGTGCTGTCTAGAACAGAGTCTGCTCTTAGCAGAGACACGTAACTAAATGTTCAAAAGTGTAATTATATTTTAGTAGGCTCTGTATTGACAAAGTAACAAGTCTTTTGTATGGAAAATACTGTGCTCATACTGTGGCTCTTTTGTCATTCTTGTGGGGAGTGAACTACTGTATGTCTGGATGACAGACATACTTTTGGTTGCAAGGCAATTGTTCAGGTCACCTGGTAGGAGGGAACCTACCTCAGTCCAACTCAGACTGACTGCAATCACTCTCAAAGGTTTGGGAAGGTTTGCAATTAATCACCATCTAATCTATAAATGCTGACAGAGTGCCAACACGTTGCAATCAGTCATAGTCCGTCTGCACTGATGAGTGCAACTCGTCTATTCCATCAAATAATGAAACTGCAAATTGTGCTAAATTTTACACCAAAAACCATGCCTTATTTTGTGATATGAGTGCAATAGCTGCCGCTAGGAGTGTTTATTTATTATCCATTTCAAAAGGCAGGAAGACCGCAAGTTGATTGTACACAGTCTCAACAGTTTTGGTCTCCAACCACTGTTTTTCCTAGTATGACTGTAGCCTTAATGAATCCAGTAATGTCTGAAAAGGGCTCGTTATGGTGCTTTTAACTACGGACACTTAAGAAAAAAATCTATTATGTAAAAGATTTGTCAAAAACCTTTTCCATCTGGCTCAGGTCAGGGAACATCTCTTTACTGATTAGCAGAACAACTACTGTGAATGAAGAGTGCTTCAGTATTTTGCACAAAGTTGAATCATAGAAAATGCATCATTGCTTGGCCTCACTGTGACCCAACAGCATGTTTAAGAGAGAATTAAGGAATGTTTAATGTAGTTAAAGTTTTTTCCGTATTTTAAAAGGTTATAGGAGCATTCATCGCTGTCAAGCATTGCAGATTAACACAAGAACGCCATTCCAACTTCTGAGTTACTTTCAAAGTGACTGTTTGTGAGGAATAAAATTCTGTAAGAACTCAGCCAAGTAATCAAGGTGACAATGACAAGTTGAACACTTTCATGTCCTTTGTGATGAAAGTGAATACATGAAATCATACCAGAACAAAGGCCTTTTGGGTTTCTTTTTTAAAAATATGCTCATGTCTAACATGAGTTATGTGTGTTGGTATGCAAACTTGCCTTTGCTACATTATCAGTATGCTGTACAAAGTAAAATCTTAAAGATATTAAATCAGATGAAATAAAATTGTACCTGAGCGAAGTTGTTTGATACGCCCGTTGCTGCTGCTGATATCCACAGGAAGCATGTCCTTGAACCATGAGATCTCTGGGTCTGGGTTTCCACTGGCAGCACACAACATTGTGGCAGTTCTGGTCTTTTCAACCACCTTTAGCTGGGGGCCCATATCAATGGTGGGAAAGCCATGAGGGACCTGGTTCTCTGAAAATTTGCAAAAAGGCAGATTTTAATATAACCACCACTTAATAGCACCAAAGTTAGATAGATCGCTACTGTATTTCACTAGACAGGTAAACAGATAGAAAAAGATGAAACATGTTGAGAAAAATATTCTGAGAAAATATCTTTTGAGCTGCTGTGAGAGGAGCTGAGTGCAACAAAGCTGTTGAGCTGGCAAGGCCAGAGAAGAGGCTGGAAGAGAGCAAATAAATTTCAGGTGCTGCAGGCCTCAGAATAATCAGACCACACGCACACACAAAAAAAATTGTGCAAGAGAAGAAGATACTACTGGGTAAATCTGGTACTGATTTGGATTAGGTTGGAAATAAGAATGCTGTTTGTGATTATCATAGCGACTTATTACCCAACACAAAGAGTCTGAAGTTTAGACAGAAGGAAGATAGCTGCAATCTGCCTCTGGGTACCCATGCATAGATGAGCTGCCTTAGGCTTAGCAAACTAAACAAACCTATTTGAATAATCCAACTCATCATAATGAATGTAAGAGCATGACAACAAGTAAAATATAATCCCTAAAGCAAAATTTGGGATTCACAAAAAAAAGGCTTGTTTCCAGTTTCTAGCATCAGCCTTAACACATGGGATTCAAATGTCATCTGGACGAGGTACGTCAAATCATATAGTATCTACTAATGATAATAAAAACTTACAGTATGCTCATGTGGCAGTCTAGTCAAATGAGTCAACAGCCATTTTTTCCCTAGCACCCACTTGTGTACCATTCCACTCTTTAATAAAAAGTGTGTTCTAGTCAGACGCTTTCAACCTCATAATAAATCCAAATTTAACCTCAGGACAGCAACAATAAAGAAGAAACATGATAGCCCTTGAGATGTCTTATTATCAGCTTGCACTTGAACTGGTAATTTATTTTATCTGTCTCCCCATATGTAAATGTGTCGTGGGGGCAAAGTGTTAAGTTGAAGTAAGTGCTAATGACTGTAACTTACCTTTGGTTCACCATGAAAAGATTTTGAACCGCAGGCTGTGTAACAATAAGCAAAAAGGCTGGTATGAAGGTATGAAAAAACGTTAATACAAGAAGCTGAGGAATATATTGTCCAGATAGGAACTACAGTGTCAGCTCATGTATTCATCCATCCATCCAGCAATTATCTGTGCACATGTTTGTGCTGGAGCACATCCCAGCTCACCTCGGGTTAGAGGCAGGTGAACCCTCTACAATAGGTCACGTTGACTGAATATTTTACATCACTTTTTTTTTAAGCAATGACAGAAAATCTCAAGGCTGTCCATCACTCTGACAGATCAGAACATGGATAGTGGCTTGACTGTAACATTAAATAATTCACATGCAACACTGTAAAGAACAGTGCAGGCAGTATCGACGGTCTGTCTCTTTCACAAAATTACAACAAACACATTGCAGAAACCTCCATCAAGATTTCTTGGTGGCTACTTGTGCGTGAGGTCTACCTCATTGTGCAGAAGGAGCTGTAAAGTCAATGAATGTCTAACTTTCAGAGACTTCGGACTATAAAACTCTGACTGAAATTACACTGGTAATTTCAGGGGGAGGGTTCAGCCTTCAGAATAAAATAAAGTTGGAAAACAAAAACATGTCCGTCTAGGACACAGACGTAAAATGGAAAAAAGATCTCTCCTCCAGAAACCAACCTTGATGCGTTTCATTATGCTCAAGCAGGCACCCAGCTTAGGTCCACTTGTTCATATTTGCCTGTTTAGGCACAATGAATGCACTGTTTTAGTGCCTCTGCTGTTAATGCATGAAAAAAAGAATAATTAATCTGCTTCTTGCGATGATGATACTTTTTTTGTGTATTAGTTATTGTGATTGGGTTATACTTAACAATGTAATGCCATTAAATACCTCTCATGATCACTAAAAAATTAAAATGAAAAGGTAAAAACGTATTATGATGGATTTTATTATGACTCTGTACCTCAAAGACAGGCAATGAGAAAGTTTTAAATCAATGGCTAAAACAGAATGATCCAAACAGGTTAGGTGTATATTTAATATATAACCACTGGAATGGTCACATATACAAGACTGACTGACTGACTAAATTTATACATGTACAATGGGAAGAATTTGGCGTTAATAAAAAAGCCTGCATTCTTTGCAAACTTGCAATTAAAGAAAAACACCTTTTGTTTAGATCATCTAAGGACTATCTAGGACTGCTCAAACGCAAGCATTTGTCTGAGAAATTATGCCCCAAACAAAATAAATGAAAACTGAATGAAAATTTTTAACATACAGATCCTCTAAAATCACATTAAGGGCTGTGTAACCCCCTACTTGACTTGTCTGAGTCAAATATCCATATGTAAACTTATATGACTTGAGCATAAATAGGAGCACAGGCTTTTTTGATCTGATCCTGAGCTGAGCAGTTGTTCCTTCTTTCACCCTTGTGTTTGGCCTGTAGCCCGAACTGTCTCATATTCAGATGTAGTTGACAGATCTCTGCAAGGCCTCTTATCTTTGTGGCAAGGCTTACTTCCTGTCTAACGATTTAGAATCAGTTTTCAGACATCCCAACCGAAACCTCTACAAAAGAGGATACCTCTATGAAACACACAAATACACCACAATGAAATACCACTGCACAGTTTGTCACTGTATGAATAATGGTAAGAGTATTGTTATGACCTGTGTTCCTTTGTGGTTTGTTCTCGCTAACCTTCAAAGAGAAAGAATAGGAGGCAAAGACAGGAACTGAAAAAGGGAGATAAATGCCTGGTAGAAATAAAACCTACATGATGTTGAAGCTGCAATAATTTTTTATTTAAGTAAGGAATTATTTAGAAGACTTTTTTGGTGGAGTTTGGTGGTAAAAGATTATAACAGTCTCCTCCACTACTCACCTTTTAAGATAAAATGTGAGAAAACCACTTATCACTGTAGGTTAAATATACAGGACTCTGAACTCCAGTCTCACAATAGAATATGTTCATAATGGATCACCTCAGAGGAAATCCCTTTGCGCCTGCTCACATGCACTCACTTTTCCCATGGGTGGACTCACTAGCCAGTAGGTATGGGTTCTGGTGGTTGTGTTCAGGAAAGCAGGCTGTGCTTAAGGACTACATTAGAGGCCATGTTTGTGCAGTGATGCAGCAACACTTTTCCATAATGAATTTTGACAAAAGTCAGAACCCCCATAAATGCATTTCATAGATGTCATTATATGAACTGTGTTTAATCGAATAATACTGACATTAATAAAATGTTCAGTTTATTGCTAATGATTAATTATTCACACATTCACCACAATCAAACGAGCAGGAACATGGCAAAAATAAATAAATAAATAAACTGATATGCAGCCTGTCCATCATCCATCCCTGATTTCCAGTGTTCATGAATCATGCAGTGCCAGCTGTTTGTGCATGTAGCACATGCTTGAACCCCCAGTGTCACTCAGTCTCAGCCATAAAATTGTGCAGCTTCTCTCTACACAGTGGAAACCACTTCAATGAGACATGACACGGCAGCTTCAAATAAAGGGTTATATATGAAGCGTTTCATATCTTATTATAAAATGAAATTTGATGTATTTCTTGAAAATATTCATACAGCCACATTAAAGTTTGTAACATACAGATGCCAAAAGAAAAACATATATTGCTTACACTTGGAGGAAATGCTATCTATACTATATTATATGCACATATAACTATGGAACCAGGCTTTTCACAGAAGAAACTGGGATGTTAGCAAATGATGTTGCCCACCCAACTCTCTGGTATTGCTATCGATAGAATATTTATGATTAACACTATTGGCAAATGTTACTGGACTGTGAAAAAAAACACCATTGGTAAAACTGGTCGAAAGACCCCAAAGGAGTTATTACATGATTCAGCGGCTCTGTCATTTCAGGAAGCACAAACAAGGAATAACTTTAAAAGCTTCTGAAAGGCCTACAGATTAATATGTCTCTGACTTATGTGTAATGTTTGCATTTCAAGGGAAAGTGCACTGATGTGGCAATTTCTACATGGGAAATTATTAAATGCTATACTGTTCAGACTGCATGTAGAGGATATGTTTCAAATATGAAGGAGGCAGAGCACTGCTCCGCTTCTGTGTTGCTTCCATAGTGTGTCCTGAACGGGAGCAGGAAATATCTCAGGTTAGTTAGAAGACAGAAACGCAACTCTTTTAATGACCAACCAAAGCAGGCTTTGGTTGTTATATAAATTGTGCTTGCAGGAACATAAAAGACGGCAAAAGAGTGTTAAAAGCAACAATAATAAATGTGATGTAAAGTTCTAAGCTAGATGTATAATGTTTTTCCTAGGAAAAAAGGCAAAACATCTCATTTCTTTTGATAAGTTTTAAACAGCATGTCCCATATGCTATTGGACTACTGGACAAAAACTGATGACTGAGGCTGAACATCTTTCCTTTTTAACACTTCTGCAGGAGCCTAAGCTTATAAGATCACAGAGATTTGATTATTTTTTTAAAAATCACTATCATTTATGCATAGTACATCTGTGTAAGAATAAATGTCAAAAGACTTTAAAGCCCAGTTAAGCTGATTAAAGTTGTACGTTGTAAAACACCAATAAAGATTCTAGTAACTTTAGAAAATGTCTTGCAAAAGCTAATAACAGTTCGTTATTTCAACTTAGTTTAAACATAATGCTCACTATGAAAAGGTGAAATTTCTCCAACGGCTCTAAAAGCATTCAGCCTACATCTTACATAAAAAGCTGGCTATGTCCTTGCCTTTTGGCAAAAAAGAATAATTGAAACTCTTTTCTATGCGCTCATCAAAGATCATATCAAGCTATTGGATAAGATTTGAGCCTTGCCTGTCTATTTCTATTATTGCAACTCCTGCAGCTGGCCTTGTCTGCCAACTTGTCATCCTGAGAAGACAAAGACAGGCCTTTGTTCAGTCCTCTTTAATTTGGAGGAAAAAGAAAAGAGATGGGGAAATTTGGAGAGAAACCAATGAAACAGTGCAGTCATTGCAGGTTGATGTTTGTCAAGATAGAGGGAATTTTTAATAAAAAGCCTCTCTTGTGCTGGAGTGTAATTCCTCAAGAAAAGCTCAACTCCCTTGTCTAGTCGAAGCAGGAAAATATGAGCAAGGCAAAAATCCTGTGATAATGTCATATAAGCAAAGATGAACAGTGCTGCAGCAAAATAAATAAATAATTGAAATTTAAAAAAAGAATACTAATATCATGAGCTCCACTTGTAAGGAGATTAATGTGTTCTACTTTTTAATCTAACTATTGCATTGGTAATTTATTCAGTTTGTATGCAGACTTAACAATCTGCAATCACGCATGCTGGGTGCAAACCTTTATTCTGCCAGTGATCTAATATAGTGCTGCATACTGAAGAGAAAAACCCGTTTTAAACCAATGGTATTTCCTGGAACTTTGTTTCATTTGTAAGGTTTCTGTGACAGAGTTATCAACAACAAAAACCAGTAGAAACGCCCTGGATTTGCAATGAGTAAGGCCAGAGGTGGTGTCAGACAGGCACAAGATGCAAATCTAGGTACGCATGAACAGGTTCTTCCATGTTGTGAAAATAAATAGGACCATTGTTCTCTCAACAGTGGTTTATCACGCACAGAGTCATACTGCAATGCAAGCAGCTTAGCAGATGAACTTAAGAGTCCACAGCGGTTATCGCAGCACAGTAAAAAAAAAAAATGGACAGAAGGGGAACACTTAATGTGGTTTTGTGGTCGTACTGCTGAATTAGAATAGCAGTGGGAGCTTTGATTATACACAAAAGGCATGGAAAAACACTGGCAAAATAATTTATTAAGAGAAGAGGCACTACTACTATGTTAATTAGTCAAATTAAGAAAACTGTAATCATAAACACTTGTGTCAAGGAGGAATGCCTCTGCGACAGCCATAGGCAGGTGAAGTAAGATTTGGATGAGAGATGAGGGGGAAAAAAACTAAAAAGGAGTGGGGAAGGGAGGAGAAAAGGAGGGGGCAGGGGAGGGTTGCATGCCAACCTCCTGCCAGCTCCAATTACCAGTGCGAGCGGAGCGTGGCAGCTAGGGCGATGGGTCTAATCAGAGCCCTGCTGAAAGAGACCCATCCCTGTCCTCTTGTCCCACTGGGAGTCTGCTGGAGCTCAATCCTGCACTAACGTCAGCCAGCGTTTTTCCCACAACCCAAACACACTCATCTCAATGGGGGAAAACACTCCAGACACCCCACTTCCTTTGTAACAGGGGAGCCCTGACATAGTGGCACAAGATACAAGACTTGAATGCCTGCCTCATTTCCATTTCTGTATGCCCTGGTATCTTCCTCCTTACAGCCCTAAGTACAAGATGGGGGGAAATATGATGTGCTGCTATGAATGTTTTCAGGATTAGATAAGGGAAAGGCCCGTTTGGAAAGAACATACAGTTATCAAAAATATTCCTATAATGTTATCAGGAATTAAGTCAGTATGTACTGTACGAACAGTTAATCAGGTTCAGCATGATTGTTTGCCTTAAGAAAGTAAGGTTAAAGAGTGAGCCTTTCCAAAGTCCTTATTTCATAGATCTGAGCTGATCTCATTTCAAAAAAGTAATCTAAGCCTTTATGATCTCCACATGTGCCTGTTGCCAAGTGATGGATGACAACAATTAAAGGTGATGTCTGCTTTGATACTGTGAACCAAAAGACCACAGTGGCAGCCACACAGCCACTTGCCTCATGAAATATTACTGCTCTAAAATCTACCCTTTTTCAGCATACATCACTGTTCTGCCTTTACAAAAAACACAAAGGCCATTTTAGCCATTTCATTTTTCAGTATGAAAATTTGCAGCTTTTGACTCTTAAGTGATGGCTAAATGTTTGAAAAAGGAATCTATTTTAATACATGTGTTTGGCGTGAGAACTACAAAGATTATTATCTCAGTGTTTTCAATTTCCACTTCTTTTCTTAATTGTTCACCTTTCTGGCAGTCCAACCTGTGGGTGAAACTAAATATAGTGCTAAGACGGCTGTCTATGTCTCAACTAGTCTTGAGTCAATTTGGCACCGAAAGGCAGATGAGCAGTCGGCAGAAACAAAGCACATGGCCTCCAGCTGTTTTCAGCCAAGAACATCGTCAGACACGAGACAGATATTTGCATCTGCCTCAGACACGGAAGTGTGAGAGAGGTGTCAGCGCCAGCAGAAGGTACAAACAGAAAGCCAAACTAGCAAAAGTTCAACTGAAAGAGCTCTGTGAATAGTAGGGTGCCGACTGTGTTTCGAAGTCCACGTGCAAACTGTAAAACCGCAAATGTAATGGTGGTCACACACTGTTAGACAGTAGTAATGGGTAGAAATCTGGGGATAACAGCATTTTAAGTTACAGTAACGACAGACTGCCACAGCTGTTGCTTATTAACATCTCCTGCTGTTTAGCAGACTTTGACCTTGTATGTGATAGAAATGGGAGTGTGAAATTTTGTGACAAACAGGCAGTGACTAATTTGTAACTACTCTTGTGCTTTTGACTTGCAAAACAACAGAGGGTACAGGGTTTTCTCACATGTTATGCCATGAAGGGCATGCGAGCAGGGCTTTCCTGCTCTTCAGAGGAATACTACCTGGCAGATCTCCCACTACAGAGGTCTCCTCGGTAGGGATGATACGGCACACCCCAACATCAAAGAAGGCCATTGATGTAATACTGATGTAATGACATGAAAATGGTGAAAATCTCCATGGAAAAGAATGGGAAGAATGGAAAAACAAAACAAAAGACAACAGGGTGCAAAGTATACCCAAACAAATTATATTTACAGATGGATGGTGTGACTAGTGACGCTGTGGTTTATTACATGACAACTTTAGACACTAGACAGACAGATAAGTTGGGTCCAATCCAAGGGGTGGGAAATCCATACAATGTGCATTGAAATGTGCATTAAAATCCATGTGAACATTTTGTCAGGGAATTTGGCTCTAGCACGGCATCTCTTAGACCAGGTGTTATGGTAGTTGCTATGGAGACAGCAGCGCATCAAACAAACAGTCCCTTAGGACATATGAGCTCCATGACAGACACACCTGCATTCAACGGACCATCACAAAAATACAGCCATAACAAAAACACTGCAAAAGCAGTTGCTAATACACGCTAATACACTACATGCTAGTGGTAGTATATCACTGCGTAGTTATTCTGCTGTTTATCCAACTGTACTCGAAGTAAAAAGACTGTAATGCATGCCATGACCTTTGAAATAATACACTTTTTTGTCTGGCTGAGCAGAACATTTGGCCTTACTTCCTCGCCTACAGGCAGATAATCAATAACAGTCATCTAATTCCCCCAAACTCCTTCCACTCCTTCCTTCCCTCCCTCTCTTTTTATCATCTCTCGCTCCACTTTCCTATTTATCCCTACTTCTCCCTCTTTCTCCCATCTGATATCATACTTCCACTGTCGTCAGTATGATCTACGGCCCTGCCAGATGCCCCGTGCCTGTTATTTATGCTGCGGCGCGCCAGTTAGTACATCACCCTGGCCTCTGACCCATTACTGCAACCCAAGGGTGGTCTTCTGATTTCACATGGTTATGCTGACCGAGTCACCTTCTGGGACAAGCACTGCTGCACAGAATCACATCCTCCATTAACTGCGTTATACAAGTAGCACAGCTGTAGGCTTTCATTTTGATATTACAGCTCTTCCTCTTGCCTTGTGGTCCTACTAACAGGAGTTTGATTGAAGACCCTTGAGATTATGGTATTACAGACTACACGGTTTGTGGTTTACTACTTATTTTAATGTAACTGCCTCTAAGATGGAAAAACCTGAGGGCTCATGGTAAATGTCTGCAGTAATGCGATGCGGCTAATAAGACAGGCTATTTCTCCAGGTGTCATGGGAAAGAAAAACAAGGACAGGACCAAAAATCACAAAGCGTGACGGTTAATGAAATCGCTGTACAAAAAGAAGCAGTGCAACAGTTTGCAAATAAATGAATTAATTGATCCTCTCCACTACTCAAATTAATCATCGGCAGAGCTTTATTGTGGCATGTTTAGTGTAATTATCGTAGATAGGGATGGCTTTTATGAGTTCTGAGAAAGGCAGTGGATGTAGTGGAATGTGGCAGGTTCTGTTAATTAAATCTTCACTGACTGGGCTCCTGTGACAGCCTTTACTTATTCTCTCACTCAGAGATAATGAATAATACACAGAGTCTGTGAGTCAGTGTCGACAGCCTCAACATTGATTATGTAGAGGTTTGCAGAAGTGCTCAAAAAGGGGCGCCACTACAGCTCACCTGGTTGAGCATGCGACCCATATGCCACAGGCCTGGGTTTGAGTCCAATACCATCTCTTTATGTCATTCTCCTCCACTCTCTTCCTGCTTTCCTGTCAACTCGCCATACTATCCTGTCTAATAAATGCTAAAAAACCAAAAAATAAAATCTTTAAAAAAAAGGGGGCTCAAAAATATCAAATTGTGGCATAAACTCTTAACCGCTAACCTCAGTAGAGGAAAAACTGCAGTAAATTAATCAATCGTCAACAGCAGCGAAGACCACAACACAAATATGACCTTCCGCTGCAAACTGTGCTAACAAGTCTGCAGATGCACAGTTTTCATGCAGACAGCAGTGTTTTAAGGCCGATTAGATTCACACATTTTCATACCTAAAGTAACTGACAGACCATCCAACCATTTCTTGTAGTAGGTTTAAACACCAGCCTTAACACCATCAGGAAAGACCAAGTCAACAATAAGGTTAAAAACACAAGTTTCCCTCAGAAATAATTAAATAACATGTTAAGCTCTCCTGACTACTTGTTGTGAGCATGCCCTAACACTGAGTGCTACAGCAGGCACACCTATAACTTCACATGCATGTTCAGTGATCCGTTCTTTGCAAAACAGGTTAAAAATATAGACAGAGATGTAATGCATGCAAAACCAATGGAGCCTTTGACAGCAGCAAGCAGACCAATAAACTACAACCTTGAAAAACACAGCTTAGAAGCTTAGAGGGAAATGGGACTATGCCAAAATGGGACTATTCCTCTTAAACATGGGGAAAATGTGAAGCTTAAAGCTGGCCTATAAGGCTGATAGTGAGTCAAGCCCTTCTCCCCTGCCTTGTGTGGCCCAGTGGATAAGCCAAGAGGGCTCGGTGTGTAAATGTGTGAGGAAAAGGGGTCAGGGTGAAAGGACTCCCATTAGCCAGCTCATTGAGTGTAGGTATTAGAACCCCCTGACAAGCAGCCAGCCCATCCTTCCATAGCCAGTCAGGGCCTGGGGAGCTGTTGACTCATTGGCTTACAGAGCTATGAGGTGGACTTAGCTCTTGCTACGTGCAATGGTAGAGACCCAGGGTGGAGTTAGTAAGTTAAAGGAAACACATCAGATGAGGTTTTAATCTATTTATTTAACTTTTTTTTGGATGGACTGTGTTGTTTTCACTGTTATTTATATCAGCACAAAATGCAGATGCTGCAAAAGAAATAAAAAGTTAGGTCACATTTTTGTTGAGATTATGCTTTTTGATTTTTAAGGTACACTGTACTAAATAAATGTGAAGGCAAAACATTTAGACACACTACTGAAAATGGATGTATTTCAATACAACACTCCCAACAACTGTGGGCTAAAATAGACCATAAAAGTAAATCAATTTTCAAGGTTTTTATATTAGATTGTTACTTGCTTTCCACTGTAGAAGGATTTTCTTTTTTTTCTGCTGTCTGTGTGTTGTCTAATCATTGGTTTTGCATGACTCACAGACAGACAAAGACTGACACAAGCAGCTTTCACTGTCACCAACATCAAAGCGTTTGGATGACACCATTTATACTAAACCAAGCAACAAAATATACAATTAAGTAGGAATTGTAATATGAAGTATTTGTTAGAAATCTAAGATATCAAAAGCAATTTTGCTCTGGTCTACACAATGTAGACACAATAAAACACATGTAGTCATTTCAGCCCATATCTACTTTACAATTTATAATGCTATGCTTTTTTACTGACATGGAGAGGATATTAAATACAGCAGGGATCTTTATTAACTTTGTAAGAAAAAAAAAACAGAATGCCAACAAGCTTACCTGAGAATTTGAACTTTTGCCAAGCATAACATTTTTTTTACTAAAGCACAACGATCAGCATAAAGCAATGAGTAAATTGATTTGATGCAAAATTACGCTATAGGTGTCTGCAGGGCTCAGAGCACTTGGGTATAAGTACCCATTAACTTGCATTTGACCCTTCAAATATCAATTTGATTCAGGAGCACATTTGTGAGTGACAGTTTTCATCACCCTCTGTTTATATTCAGTGAGACTCCTTATATTTCTAGATAAATGTTACTGGATCTTCACATTTTGAGGCCAGAGTTATTCTCCCTGTTGATCTCTTGTCTGGTTTAGCTTGAGATATGATACTACAATAAAAAAGTGTTTTGGGCTCAGATAATAAGAAGTAAACACTTACAAGTACAGGGACTAGCACAATTTTTTATGGCAAAAACAGATGACCTGACAACTTGTGTAATAATCCAGTGAAGGAAGCAGACTGAATGTATGCATCGGGGGGAAATTATCCAATTCACTATTGGCCATGGTCCCACAAACAAATTTTCAGTAAAGTCTGTAATTGAATGATAAAAGCCAGCTGCAGCTGTTTGTGGCAGATATTTAATAAAGGATGACAATTCACAGATATCCCTGTCTGTTCTTGACAATGCACAGACATAAACGGATGTGCATGTCTTGTCACATCTCCAATATCTTCTGAAATCCAGAGGAAAATGTCCAGATGAGAAGTGCAATACGTCCTGACAATCATGAAAGGCCATAACTCCATGTTTAATACAGTGACAGGTTACAGCTCTGGTCTCAGTGTATGGCAACAGCCAGATGCAACAAAGTTTCAATATACAAGCTATGACGCAATAAAACAGAATCAACACGTAGTTTTGGAACAAATGCTGGGAAGTTAATGATGTTTTATGACTATTGTTTCTAGTCTGATGTATACATATATCATTTTATGAGCTGTTCCTGTTTTTCCCAGTGTCATCTCTAAAGTAGTAGTATTTATTGCAGGGTAGTGTTATGATTACTGTGTCCACCCTGTATAGTTATCTACACAAGAGACAAGAAAAATAATTTTATTGGTTGTAGCAGGTTTAACCCAAGGGGGGAAAAAAAGAGTTTTGATGCCCGGATTTGTTTAGTCGTTTTGTTTTTCCTGCTTCTTGAGTTTAGAAGTTGGGCAAATGTGTTCTTTGGGAGAAAGTAAAAAGCTGATATGTATTGAAACATGCTTTAAAAATAAGATAAATACATCCATCATTAGCCTTTTCGTAACATCTTTGATGATATTGAATTTTTAGCTGTGCGGTTGAAGTTATGAAGTAAATTAGAGAAATGTAAATTCGCTCTTGAGTCATTAGGGCAGTCTGCAGCTGTGTTTTGAGGCTTTAATACAAAATTATATGCTTTCTACGATGTAGAAAGTGGTGGAAAGCAGCCAAAAGCTGTAATGAGCAGGTAACTTTTAAAGAACAGGTGAAATTCACTTAACTGCACAACAACAAAACATAAAAATGCTGCAAAAACAACATCATTTTTGTTGTAATAAATGTCTGACTTGTCTGGTTCTCTATGCTATCCTGTGCCACCTCCTTTCTCTCTCTTTCTCTCTCTATCCCCTGAGGGCATAGACAAGATCAGTAATGATGGTGCAGACATACCAGACATTGCAGATACAGCTTGCCAAAAGCATGGAGCAAGTGATGGACAAGTACAGATGATTAAAGGCTGCCTCAAAGCAAAAATGACTCCATCCAGATGTCTTGCATGTAACATGAAAAATTGAGTCCAGTGTCAAATAAATCTCATGGGATAGACCAATTAATCAATGTCAATTTAACTGGTAACTGTAAATTATTAACTGATCATAGGATACATATTCCAAATTATATACAACAAAACTGAAGATAGTAACTGGTTTTTTTTAGATTTTCAGAAATCTGCCTACTTGTTGACTTTGTTGTTTTTTAATGATTGATCACACAAACAGACAGTGATTCTTAAAGTTTTTGACTTGCACACCCATAAATCAGTACCAGTTCATCAGCTGTATTGCTGTGCACTGAACAAAGAAGGCTAGCTAAGGAAAATGGAGATAATGTGTGGTAGTAATTGGAAAAACACAAAGACATAAACAGTGTTTTTGTTACGAGTTTTCAGTCTAATTTTCCATGATAATAGGCTTCTATTTGTTTATTTTTCTTAATTCCTCTACGTTCTCTTAAACAGCAAGCAGGATAAACATGTTTTTACTCTTACTTTAAAAATCTACTTGTCCTACTTATAATCTCCGTCCTTGGAAGCGAGGATGCAAGGATGCAGATTGGGTGGCCAGGAGAGTGATTCCACCCTGCCATATTGTGCAAGTCCTTGGGAGAAGCATGCATAGACAGATGCAGTTTGTTTCTGTCAGACTGGATATGATCTATGATGCTGGGCCTCCAGCCAGCAGATGGTGGGAGAAATTAAATCTGTGACACAGACTGTCACAATGGACCACAAAAATACATTGCATGTGTGTGTGTGTGTGTGTGTGTGTGTGTGTGTGTGTGTGTGTGTGTGTGTGTGTGTGCGGTTAGGTGAGGATGGGAGACACCTGTAGATCGGTGTGAGTGGGAGCATGTCCCTGAATGATTTTGTGTGCATCCAGGTTTGTGCTACTGTATTCCTTTTAGCATGTTCTGACAAATGACCAAAGTGGGTGACAAACTTCTTGTACTATGAACCCACAATTTCATACCCTACATCATTTTCTTCAATATCCTATAGTATGCGATATTAAATATGAACTGATCACTCACCCTGTTGAAGAATATAGGGAAATAACAATTTAAATGGTAGGAGAAACCCACCAATATTGAAAAAAGAGAATTACAGAGAGTGAAGAAGTAATGTGGGAAATAGCAGTTGCACAAAAGACTTTATTTTGGTCATCGTGGATGATCTGAATAGCGAAGGAAAGGAGAGAATTAAGTTGTTGGAGGAGCAGGGTTCGGTATTAAAATCATTCCGATATAGCTTCTGTATGTATTTATCTTGCCTGGGAAGAGGCGCAATGAGATTCCTATGCTGTTTATCCAGTCAGGTTTGTTGTCCGCACTTGCCTGGCTCCTGAGATATTTATTACTGGCATTGTGTCGCAGTCATTTTCTGCCTCTGCACAAGGGACTATAATGCATGGCAAGCAAATAAAGCTCTTTCTAACCGGTGAGTCCGTAATTTGTTTACTGCCACCAAACACAAAAGCACTAAATGCAGTCAACGCAGTAAACCTGGGACACTGTACTGAATTACATTTTTTAAATTCTCAGTTTGTGCGCAAAAACAGATGAGTTTTCAACACTGCTGTATAATTATGGTCTCCTTTCTCCATCTTAAGATTAGAGAGGCATAAAATTGACTCAAAGGGCAAAACTCTATTAATATTACACAGAGCTACATCACTCCAAAGTTTGATGTTTGGCATGTTTTCACCAAGGAAGGAACTACTTTTTTTTT
>VUQS01018131.1:31151-43699 GCA_015108495.1 Heterochromis multidens | reverse complement strand
AAAAGAGGAAATCTTTTTTTTTTTTTATCAACTACAGAAACTCTAAGTCCTTGCATATTACTCACTTGACCTTTCCAAAAATTACATTTTTTCTTGATATTGCATGTTCAGAAATGAGTTACCAGGGAACTTCAAAAAACTTCTGGTCTGAAAGGGACCCTTTCTAATTCACACTCTGACAGTGGAGGATTCTGGTAATGACAGAACTTTTGATATGGTACCATTTGATAACATTCCTCCTTTCCTTTAAGACCTGTCTGCTGTCTCCCAAAGGACAGGAAAATGTTCTCCAGCACTGCACAGAAAATAAAAAAGAGAAAAGCAACAGGCTATACCTTCAGTTTCAGCTCCTGCAGTCACAGGGAGAACTACAGATATCAGTTTGGCATTTGGCTACTGCCAGGGAAACTCATCTTTGGTGAGTCAAAGCAGAAAGGCTTTATTCTCAACTTCCTGGGATTTGATGCAGGAAGATCTGATTTATATAAATAACTACAACAAGTTTTTTTCATGCTTAAAAATGAATCACAGTGCTAATACAGAGCCATTGTAAGCAATTATATATGCCATAAGAGGAAACAAAAGCAGTATTAGTATCTGTAGACTCTCTAATTAAGTGTTACTGTAAAATCTCTGAGCTAAGTATCTTTAGATGGAAAATGAGACTTATGCAAGTCTTCATTGCTGTAGGCCTTTCCCCGAACTTGCCAATTCTGCAATTCCCTGGTAGTTGATGGAAACCAATTAAACCCATGTACTTTTAAGGGCTTTTGCTCAAGGCGATTTTATCAGAATTAGGTAGTGGTCTCAAATAAAACTTGTCAACATACAGTTGTGAAAACTCTATCAACTGCACCGCTGAGCCAAATCACTTTTATCAATACCATTTTGTCATGACATGATTCTGACACCGCCTTAGTCATTTCTTGATCTGAGTCATTGCATATTAAATTTTACATGCTCATCTAATGTTAGCGGTGATGAAAATATGAATTATTGCCTTGACATGGAGTAGTGGCAGCACACTGCATTTAAGACTGATGTTGTCAGCCGAGATGTCTTTTCTGGCCGGCAGTAGTTTATTTCATACATCACAGAGACAAGCACCATTTACCTGGACGTTTACTGAGGCGGATCAATTCGGGGGGGGGGCTCAAGGTCAGAACATTGGCATCGTTACCCATGTAATGAGTCATTGTTCCTCTTGGTCATCTACTACCTTACTACAACGTCAATTCACCACCACACTGTCCACGATAGGGACACAGAGATAGACAGGCAGACAGACCACAGAAATGGGTAGATAGAGATAAACATTATAAATGCAAACAGACAGAAACAAATATAAATAAATGAGAGTGTGAGAGAAAGGGGAATGAAAGACTGCAACAGTATTTCTCAATCACAACTCTCCCCCTGGTCCTAGCAATGTCTGCATCATCATTTATCCATATAGGTCAGAGCTGCACACAGGCAACCAATTCTCTCTCTCACACACATACACACACACACACGTACACACAAAAATGACATTTTACATATAAGGCAATTGTTCAAAACACTGCAGTTAAAAAAGACGACTTGTAGTAAAGGATCCTCAGAAGTTGACTTATGACAGTATGGCAGTTTTGTAGTTTTTATTGCACACGTGTGTGTGTCTCTTGGACACACAAAATGAAGAATGGCTAAGCTGACTTTGGGCCCGTATGTAAGTCTCAGTGGTGTGACCCCTCGAGCAGGGGCGTGAGAACTGCGACGAACAAAGAGTGGGGCTGTTACAGCGTGACAGAATTACAGAGTGACTCGAGACTCATGACTGCATAAGTGCTAAAGCCCGACTTGGCTAGTGTGAAAACGTGCCTTTGCAACTCCCCGCAGGTGAGTCTCCCATTACATAACATCTGTGCACAGATCTCCAAGAACAAGTCCAACATAAAATGAAATTACTCTCATGAAGTCTAGATTTTCTATACAAAGTTGAGTAACATTCTTATTTGCCAGCTTTTGACTCAACCAAAAAAAAAAAATCACAAAAAGTGATCTCCAGTGAGGTCAACCCAAAATAAAGTGTAACTATAAGGCAATGGCCTATCAGGGCATTTTTAAAGAACCTGATTGTGATCTGGAACTGCATCAAATTTAATGAGTCCTTCTGTTCCCAGTGCTCCACCCCTTGACCAAGTTTCATTAAATTTTTCTTGGTAGTTGCTGTTTAATCTTGCTGACAAACAGCAACGCTAATAGAAGGTACTGATCACTTATTTCCATAGTCACATCGTTAGTTTTTCTATGCAAAAAATATAACAAGCAATAAAGAATCCTTGAAGGGATTTCTTAAAGCATCGCGTGGTGTCATAGGAAGCTGTTATTACTGACACAAAATAAACATGAACCCCAAAAATTAGGGCCAAAAATCACAGTAAGTGATCCAGACAATAATGAACTCCTGAACCGTGGTGCATTACGAAATGGTGTTCCTCTGCCAACACTGAAAGCAGGTATAAAGCTGCACTGGTATGACTGTCATAATCCATATTTTGCACGACTGACATAACAAAATAAAGAGCCAGTATATGAAATAATCATAATTAATGCTCAACCTTCTTTTGCTCTGCTAAAACCTATAATCCAGATCGACTTAGAGCTATAATGACTTCACCATTCTCACTGCCTCTCTGAATGGGGGTGCTCATAGCATTATGTTAACTTCATGGGGATGCAAAGTCACGTGCTCTTTAATTCATGTGGAGAGTGAGAGTTTCCTTGTATTGGAAAGCAAAAACAGGAGGTTTTTGCTTATGAAGACATTCTTTCAACCATTGTTTTATTGCCGGTGAGGGCAGACTGAAATGAGACATGTTTTCAACACTGAGTAGCTCTACTGCTTCTGTGCCTTGCTCAATGACACCATAAAGAATTCTGGTTACAGACGCCTTCTTTGTTACTTTCTCCAGACTTTATGATTTGGTCTAGATGTGAAAAGGCTACGTATATTCTGATGTGACACCCACGTTTCAAACCTTCAGGCTACTCCTGGCCCATTAAAGGCGAGGGTCATTAGTCTCCATCTGTTTGGTGCTGCCCCAGTGTTTTCTTGTGCTGCTGATATGAACTTGATATATCACTAGGCTACAAACAATAGTCTAAAAATAGAGTGGAGCTGACGTCATTGCTTTGTAAGGGAATGTGTGTTTGTTCTGAGTGTGTATTTGTCAGTGAATATCCATGAATGTGTGTTAGTATGAACAGTCAGCTCATCCTAAGGCTTCTGAAGGAGCAGATTTCAGGAGTTATTTAGATTAAACATGATTCCGTTCTTTGACAGATTTTGTGAACAAGAGTAGAGACCAACTTTTACAAGATGAGATATATACTAATCAAATGCTAAGCATCAGAGTTGACTAGATTGCATCCAATAAACTGTAACTTGCATGCCTAACTAATGAATATCATAGCAATTCCAACAATGCTACTTCATTTAGAGAATCTATTTGAAAATATTTTTTGAATGATAATGGACAGTAAATTTCAAAAACAATATTTCAGCAACTTTCTTTACACAGCTGTCCTCATCTGTTTCGCAGAGGTTGCTCACTTCCAGCACAAACAAAACAACTTGGGAAAGTCCTGCTGGAGTACACGTTCAGAAATAAAAATTTGTTTCTGTCAGCCTGGTCAAAATTTTGACAAAGAGTTGTTTACTTTGGCTGTCTGCCATCTCACCTTGGGCAGGTAAGTAGATGGGGCTTGCATCAGTTTGTAGACTGACAGGACCTGTTTTATATATTTAGAGCCTGTATTGTTTTGCTTTGTGCAACTAAAACAATGAGCCAAAACTGGTCAAACCCTGCAGAAAGGTGACAGCTGATATTTCGCTGATACCATCACTACAGGTCCACTTCAACAGTTAAACACTTCCACTCAGTTTAATAATACAATCTATATTACTGCATTGTAGACATAAGTAGGTATAAATTATGAATATCAAACATTGAGCAGTGTATAAAAGAAACTTTTGATTTCATTTTGATTTAAACATTTTAAAGACTGTGTTGCAAACACAATACCTGAAACCCTCGATTACACAGAACCATGTGGGAAGTTATGGGAAACTACTTGAAAAAGAGAAGTAATAAAGAAAAAATACCTCTCAGCCTCCTAGTAGATGCACCTATGGTATAAACTTGAAAATCCTAGGTCACATCTTTCTCAACTTATCATGTTCACAAGATTTTCAGAAAACTTGACCTCTGACCTTGACCTTGAGGTCAAGGAGATTTTTAGGAGATGCACCTGTGGTATCGATTTGAAAATCCTACGTCGCCTCATGTTCACAAACTTTGGTGTCCATGCCACCCGCCCGACTGGTTGAAGACAATACCCCATCAGCCTTTTATGGTTTTTAAGGGTAAAAACAATATTTGGTGGTTGATTGGATTAGCCCACCACTTTCGACTATCTTCAGTCAATCAGATCTACAAACATCAAATCTACAAAGATCTACAAAAGGATCTAAAGTGGTCAAGAGGAAACAGAAGATGTAGTCTTAGCTAGCAGTTAGTATAGTATGAAGGTAGCATGTCATTCGACAATGCTTGCCATCTTTGTAAGAAAAAATAGCAGGTGAGAGGAATTAAAAAAAAAAATACTTGGCAGGTGATCGGACAAACATCTATATTTTCACAACTGAAACACCTCAGAAGCTGTGACTGTTTGCCAGTAGATTTTTATAGGAGAATGTGTGGTTTGGCTTCAAGTTCACAGCTTGAAGCCTGGCACAATGTATTCCCTCTTGATTATGATATTTCCAGTCTCATGAGAATCAAGTTACCTCACAAGGTAACACAGTCATAGTTTAAGGTCTGGTTATTACTCCATGGTGAAAATGTGTGCAGTAAATATGTAGTAGTAAAGCCTGATAGATAAAAGCATGATATGGCATGTGCCATAGATGGAAGATAGAAGACAGATAGAAGATGCGTTCATACAAAGTACGTCTGCTGGTAAAAACAGCTGCTCACTGTCGAGTAAGATTATTTTCTTTATTTCACTGACTGAGGGATTTCAAACTTGCCCCCTAACACAAAGACTGTGATTAATCTAATCTCATTCATATGAGTTTCATGTCATATTGCCCGCACAAACCTATTTGTTTGTGAAACAGCATTCTTCGTGATATAGTGCAAAAGAGGGGTAAAAAGAAAACCTTTCTTTGTACTGAAGAAAAGTCCCTACGGGAAGATTATGCAAGCCCAGTCGATGATATCACCAAATCAGCGTGGACAGAGAAAAAAGGAAGGGTGGGTGTAAGAAAGATGGGATTCAAACTGGGGATGGAAAGGCTGTATTTGAATGAGAGGGGATCTGCTTTAATGCCAGTGTAATGGCTATGGACGGCCTTAATCCTCCCTCTGGCTAGCTCTGGAGCTTTTTTTTTTTTTTCTCTTTAAAGTTTGTAATGAAATCAACTCCTGTGGTGACTAGCTGCCACATGACAAAATTACAATCAATTAAAGAAGAAACTCATGCTCTAAGCTCAGTGATATGGAAGACTGTGCAAGGAGAGGTGGAGAACCTCTGCCCATATACATTGCACATATACATACATTAATTCTATAGGCAAAAAAGGACAGGAGGTCCATGAAGGTCAAACTAGCCTATAGGCACTGAGGATATTTGTACATGTGGAAACCACTCAAACACCCAAGCATTATTTATATGCCTATGTGAAGTATTTTTTGGACAGGCAAAGAATCATTGATTTATGAATGTTTATTTAAGTCATCTATGTTAGCATCGGGCAGTATTTACAGCTCCTTATCTTTTTTAGTTGATTATGGCTTTAATTTGTTATGGCACAGTACTCAAACATGGCAAAGTGACCAGCTGAGAGATGGAGACACAAGACATATTTCATTATAGCCAAAATTAGTATATATTTCTCAAAATATATAAAAAAAATACAAGATAAAGATTCCAGCTCACACATTTGCTGAGTTATCTGCTGAGTGAGCCACTACCTAATTTAAAATCGCACTCCTTGCATTTTTTTTTTTAACCTTGTGGGGTTTAAATTAAGATATGGCTGTTCCTCCTTGACACTGCCAATACCAGGAATCCACCAATTTCTACAAATGTTTATGTATGAATTATTAAGACAAACACTCCTATTTGCTTTTGGATATATTGGCATCAAAGCTACATAAACCACCAGCAGCAGGAAAAGAAGAGTTTTTTTTTTTGGTTTTTTTTTTAAAAAGGGACCACACTGAAAGCAAGAGAGGAGAGAGAGAAGCCAAGTGGAAAAAAGAAGACTTATCTTACCTTCAAGCACTGTAAGCTTGGCACTGGTGTTGATCTCGCCGGCACTGTTAGTGGCCGTGCACTCGTAAATGGCTTCGTCTCTGTGTGTGCGCAGTGGCTGGATCCGCAGTACAGATCCCGAACCGTCGTCAAATTCAATCACCTAGGAAAACCACAGAAAAGTGAAGATGCAGGAATGTGATTTTTAGTGGCCTCTTTTTCTTTTCTATATATTATATTATAGAAAATATTACTCCATCTTGACTATGAGATATAAACAACAAATATTCCTACTTGCAGATTACACACTTGCAGTTTTCCTACTTGCAGTTTTCTTGATTTTCTTCTAATGTGGGAGGTAAAGAATTATTTATTTGTCATGGTTACACTTTTACTAGTTTCTATGTTCGGCTTCAATCCCCTCTTAATCAAAAGTGAAAATCAGTTGTGATATTTTAACTGAATAATAACATGAGGTCATGTCTAAAAACATTGACATAGCCCCCCCACCCCCACCCCCCACCCCCAGGTACCACAGTTAGGTAATGTCATAGAGGTAGGAGTGGTCAGAAACAGTGAGAGTTCCCAACTAAAGTATCCCCTTCCCTTCAAACGGGTGCACAAGTGGGAGGGGAAATACATCACATACATTAAGGTAGTGTGTGCCCAGAGATGGTGTAGCTGAGCAACAAGGGGGAAAGGATGAGGGTGTGAAAAAATGGACAGAGATGAAACAGACTATATAAATCAAAATGGAGGGAGATTAAAGAGAAAGGAAGATTGTCTGGGTTCCCTTGGAGGACAGAAAAGTCAGTGTGATGCTCAATAACAGGGCAAGCCATTGTGTGTGCTGTGTGAATATGTGATTTGTGTGAATGCTGCAAGTCCACACACATGTGGATGCGTCTGGTCTTAATAAGAGGTTATGAAAGGAGTTTAAACCCCACATCTGTAATGTTGTATCATGTGCTGTGTTTGCTCCTGCCTGCATTATGTTTGTACGTGCATAGATGCTTAGAGATATGAAAGTCATGCATGAGTGCCTACCTCAAAGCGCTGGGAGCTAACTTTCTTGCCTTTCTTCATCCAGGTGATTCTTGGTTTTGGCTCCCCTGTGGCCTGGCACACAAACGATGCAACTCCGCCCGAGATGCCCGTCTGATCCTCAGGGGATTTGATGAAACTTGGCAAGCCTGAGGAAGACGAGGTGAATGGGACAGAGTAAGTGAAATAAGTCATTGACAGGGAAAGAGGCTGAGACTAGAGGGAGAACTTATCTATCGGTGTCACTTTTCCCCACACAAAGGCAACCCTGAGAAAACCCACACAGGCATTGTTGCTGTGCACACCTGCAGCTCAGTCATGAGAGACACGTCTAGTCTTTGTGTGTCTGTCACTGTATCATGTTCTTACCTTTACCTTGACATGGTTTAAAACATGACAAAGTTCCTCATTCCAAAAAAAAAAAAAAAAAATTACACTTCTGAAGTTACTTGGGTTGTTTAGTTATCAAACGGCTACTTTATTCTGATTAGGCACCTAACCGGTTGGCATATCCCAAAATTGGAGCAAGCCAACTATGATATGATATCGTACTACATTGGAGTGCACCTCCAACTGTGATTTCTCCTGTTTGCCTTTAGGGTTTTACAGGGCAACACACTCAGCAGCATTGTGCATATGACAATAGAGTGTGTCAACAGCCTGTCAAAGTTGACATGATGTTACAATGTGCATACCTTAGCTCTATGTAACAACCGCCATGCTTCATGCTTTATCTGCAGCCTCAGATGTGCATAATCTTGGCTTCAGCACCATGAATGTCCTTATTACAGCTCTGTCAACTCGTGTTTCATCTCCAGAGTCATTTAAAAGGGAGGTAGGGAACACCTAGACCACAGATGAGCAGAGTGCCCCATGGAGACATGCACAAAGGGGTAAATCATTATGCCGTGTACACACAGGAGACGTCAGCTTCCCTTCCCTGAGCACACGCTGGGGAAAAATCCAGCAACGGCTTCCACACTCTTCCCTTTTTTTTTGTTCTAATATAACTTTTTTTTTTTTTTTTTTAAATGTGTCGGGAGGTTCAGTGTCTAGTTAGCACAACATTGTAATTTTTTCAGATAAAGAAGGTCCACCTGCTACATCATCACACTCTGCCCTCACTTGGCTCGAGAGAGTGAGGTGGTGTTGGCTGTCCTTGCTCGAGGACATATCCACAGAGGAGCTTTCTTCAATGCAATGCAGCAATTTTACAATAAGAGGATACTTCAAGCCCGCAGGCAGTTACGTGTGCATGCATACATGCCATATGTTACACATATTTAAATTCAACTCGTTGGAGGAAGAGAGGCACTACCACAGTGTGAAACACCATACAGTAATTGATTGGCATCAAGAAATCTTTTCTAGTGACCTTAATGAAAATATGCAAATTCTATTGATTTGAGGTTATTTCTAATGTCGTTGTTTTCTACCCATTCTAGGACATTTAAAATGAACAGACATGAGATGATGAATTCATGGATTTAAATGAAATAAACTGCAAGTCCAAATTTATACAACAGACCATTAAGCTGAGACAGGTTTGCATGTTCCAACCACCAAAGTAATTACCGACATTATCAAATTTAATGAAGCAAACTAAGACAATGGTTTACACATGCATTATTTCATCATAACGTGGCAATATTAGAATAATGATTTCTATTTTTTAACTAAAAGATATTATGTTTTTTTAAATGCCCTATTTTACAGCGCAGAAGATGTTTGATGAGGCTCTTTGTAGTAATATGTGTTTAAGATAAACATATATTTAATGGCAATTCATATACAGTGTCAGTTGTGTAAAAGGTAACACACTCAACATACTGTATTTACAACAAGTAAAATGTACTTATCATTCTGATATTTTTTGTTCTTGTAATAATGTCCATTTCTTCAAATGCCACGTAATGGCAGGTAACGCTCATATAACTGTCTAATAAGTGTAACACCTTTAAAAACGATCATGATAAATTAACAATGGCAAAGAAATGAATTATACCACAGCACACTGACGTGTCAATGGGAAGTTAACCTGATGCTGTTATAGTCCTCAAACCCACCTGACATTTGAATTTGATTTTTTTTGTCCTCGTTATTTTCAGGAACAAGATGTAGAAAAAAGATTTGGCAACTGCAACAGCACAATAATCTATAGCATCAGAATGTGACTGTGACACACACGCATGTGGCAGCAAGTCCAACCTGATAAGCATTAAGAGTGTATGCCTGAGCATGCGTCAGTGTGCGCTTGGGTGGTGAGTTGGAATGCTCAAAACCTGATTATCAGCGATCAGTCTTAGAAGAGTTGCTGCTAACATCTGTCTGTTGCAGTTGCATTCAGATTGATGTCACAGTTTTCACTTTGTTTCGCAGATGGAGGATCAGACAGCATTAAAATAGTTCAGCGCGCATGATTCAAATTAAAGGACATAAGCTTGTGTATTGCCACAATCATTTAAGTTAGAAACCACTGGATCTTAGAAATCTTAAGGATTTTTAAGGATAAACCTAAAAACAGTGGAAACTGGCCTCATGGAGCTTTTCCCGTATTAATCCTCTTAAACAAGCTTCCCCTGAATTTCGATAGTTGACCTGTGACTCACAGGCTAAACTGTGGCAAATTCAGAGCTCTCCATCATTAATCCAGATCCCACCAAGCATTCAATCACAAAATCTCAAGTCACTGTGGTGACCCTGAGCCACAGACTTATAGATGGGGTTAATGGTGGTCCTACCACACTCCACTGAAAGGGCAGAGGAATTTATTTCTGAACTAAGAGTGTTGGTGTTCCTCCGTCAGTGCAGCCACCATTGAAGGGTGATATCAAACTGCTGGGTTTGTCAGTTCTTTTCTTAGAGAGACAAAATCCAGACTCAACCTTTTTTCTTTGCCTGTGTCCCATTTTCCTGGCTGTCAGGCAGTTGTCACATGAAAACAATGGCAGGGACAAGGTGGAAAACACATAAGCCTACCTATGCAAATCCTTCTCTCAGCCACTGACTACGAGTTTTGGGCTGCACTCTTTTTATGCTTTGATACATCACATTCAAAACTCCTATCTTGACAAGGCTTTAACGCATGCTCTCTTCTCTCTGGCAATGTGTAGAAAGTGCTGCCATAACTGTCAGGCAGAGTGCTTTACTGCAAGCTGCCAGAATTGTAGGGTTGGGGTTACTGGCTCATGAGTATTGCATATTTACCAGAATTTGGCCATATTACAACAATGCTTTAATTAGTATCACTAAACTGGGTTATCAAAATCCAAATCACTCAAACTACTGTTTTAATTACCAAATAAATAAACCAAAAAGATCAAAAAACAGTGCTGCTGTACACAATCGGCAGCCTGGTTGGTGGTACTGAAAAAAATAGTTACTAGAGCAAAAAGCCTTTCATGTTTGAACTAATGAATGGAATAAATGAATTAATCAAAGCTCAAAACAATACACAGAAGTGAAAAACACTCGGTTTTGGACTAATAGGTGTTTCTGGTGTGCCCCCACAAATACAGATAGACATTAACCTCGTTATCAAACAAATTGAAGGGCTATTAGGGAAATAAATGCAAACCCTTTATGTTCAAAAACTTAATATAAAGTGCCAGCTTAATCAAGTAACAGTATTTAGCATTTATGATTAGTGTGGTGACTGAGTGTAGTGACAAAGGTGCATATTTCTGCCCTATTACTGTGAAATTTAAATATGACCCTGAGTGCAGGTTATTGACAAATCTGCATAGATCCTGCTTTTAGAAAGCACCAAAGGAGCCTAAAGGCTCTGTGTGGGGGGATTAAAAAGCTTCTCTCATTTAACCTAATGCCTGCAGTAGCATTTGTTTGGTCTGAGGTCATTAGACAGATAAAAGATATTGGGGTTTCTGAACTCCAGCAGGGCAACAGATCAGGGTTTTTCCTGGCTCAGAAATAACCTTAGTGACATAACAGTTTGTATGATCATTAATGATCATTAAAGGCTATGAGTATGTTGCTTTATTTAACAAATCTATGCTGGCTTGTTGTTTTTGACCATTAGACAAAAATGCATCTTATGCTTAAATAAATAAAACTGAAAAACTGTTTAGAGCTTTATTAAAGTACTAGAGATTTTTTAGCTGGTTCTGGTTATCACCTCTTGTATGCATCATACTTTCCTAAGCAGCTATACAGTTTGCCTTTTTCCTAGTCGGGGGCCTCAGAGCAATGCCTGTAATAAATGCAGAGACAGCAGGGAGAGTCATGTAAATGGCACTTGTGTGGCTAACAATTAGTCTATTCCCAAGCTTGCCAGAGTGCCCAATGAGAGCTACTCTGTAGTGTAGAGTATCAGGGATCGATACGTACACGGCACAGTGAAAACCATTAATTCTTATTAATAATGGATTAGCAAGTTATCATTTTCATGAGGCAACACTTAGTGTAAATTTGTCTGATGGCATCAGCACTGGTTGTTTTAATGGAACACTTCCATTAAGGCCTTTTCAGGCCATTAGCAGCGAACTTGTTTGCAATTAATGCCATATAAAGCTGCCTCCCCTGCAAGTTATTTACCCCGATAAAGTCAACTGCACTTCAGGCTGTTTGTTTAAACCAATAAACATCATGTGTGCTATCTGCACTTTGGTTTTACAGCTGAACGCCAAGCATTGTGTTGTACGTAGCACATTTTACAATTATCATGGAAGGGCCATAGAACTAAAAACATGAAGCTCTACTATCAGGGTTTTATAAATTAAAGTCTTTAACGTTAACTCCTTTAACAATATAAAGAGATAGAAGTGCAACTGCCACTGCGCAAACAGTGCAGCAGTTCAACAGCTATTTAACTTCTTGCAGTGTAAATTATTGTTGCAACTAATATTTTTCATCATCAATTATCTGTAGATTATTTCATTTTTTTCATTAAAAAAAAAGTGAAAATACCCATTATAATCCCACAACCCAATGTAACAGTTTGTCTGGTTAACAGTGCAAAACCCAAATATATAGTTTTAACTACTATGACTACATGATATCTGATGTAAGACAAAGAAAAGCAAACTGGCAAGCAGAAACCAGGATTGCTTTGACCTGTTTTCTTAAAAAAAAAAAAAAAAAAAAAAAAAAAAAAAAAAAAAAAAAAAAAAAAAAAAAAAAAAAAAAAAAAAAAAAAAAAAAAAAAAAAAAAAAAAAAAAAAAAAAAAGTGTCATATCGCAAT
>VUQS01018131.1:1533-17902 GCA_015108495.1 Heterochromis multidens | reverse complement strand
GGACTTCAATCCCCCTAACCCCCCACCCCCTGGGCACAAAGCCTCGTCTCCGCCAGCAAAAGACAAACAGAGTGAAGGCATGTGCACCGAAAGACTGGTAAATATAGAGCTCCATAGATCAATAGTTGGCCAAACAAGAGGCGGTTGTTCAGGCTCAGCTCAATCCATGGATATAATGTGGACACACTGGAGTGTCCAGAAACAGCAGAAATTTTAGGAGAAGTATTGTAAAACTAAGGGATAGTGTTGAATACAAGAAGAAAATGTTTACTCATATTTCTTTTTTACAGTTGGCACTAAGGTGGGAATATTGGACCAAGCATTGTATAGAGCGTACGAGGAGGCTTTTGAGGGTTTCAAACTATTCAGCAGGTGTCTCCACTGTTCTAAATCAATTACCTCTAGTCAGTCACTGCTAAGGGTAGGGGGTATTGTAAATCAGCTTGGTGTCAGGCCAGATTAGTAACTGTAAAGAGCTGGGAGTGAAGTTCTTTGGCTGGCATGGACCCTCCAGAGGCCGACATGAGAAAAAAGCTGTGGCCTTAGTGTTCGGTGACAGCACAGCAACTCTGGTTATTGTTTGCCACAATACTTACTAAGGTTGGAATATATGAGGATGTACACTGTGAGACTGGCAGAGAATTTACAATGCTCCTTCCCTTACTTTAGTATATCTTATAGAAGAAATTGATGCAGGACTCAAGGCACTATTGAATTTGCAATTTTTCATAAATGTGATAAAATTCTTTGATTTGTCTAGAACTTAATTCCACAGATTTTCATTTCTAAGAGGTTCTCTTATTGAGAAGTTTTTCTATATTGCACACACTAACTTTGGATGCACATTTTCAGCAGACTTCTACCATTGACTGTTGAGAAAAAATGGTCATTCATGAATGAAGGAGTGAATGTTTATCTTGTTGCGATCTTGCAAGCAGCTCCTTATCTCACTACATCTGTTTATGCAGATCTATCTCCAAGATCTCTGCTAAGTCAGCCACAATAATTCCTTAGAAAATACAACCACTAAACACAGAGGTGAGGACATGCAGCTATAGACTATATTTATTTTATGACACAGAATGTCAATTTTTTTATACAATACTGGATGGGCTTATTCATCTTCAAAGCTAAAACTTACAGATGAAACTGTACATTGACACAATTTATTATTTATCCTTATATTAGGGCATGTAAAAGTTGGAGGGAAAACAATTCTCTGTGGTCTGAGGTACAGAAGAACAAACCCTGTACTGACACAAAGAATGGTTAGTATAACTCAAGGAAGACTGGGAAAAGCACCTTGTATAAAATCAGGCATTTATACCAGGTGCACAAACAAGCACACAAACAAATGCTATTCTGAGATCTTCCCTGAAACAAAAACTCCAGGTGTTACACAAAGGAAAGCTAAGACTCGTGGCCAACCTGAAACAGTTAACACTGAGCAGATTTAACATGGGTTAGTTGCAATTGCAAATGTTAAAAAAAAATCCCCCAAGGTCCTAGTCCAACTTGTGTCCTGCCTTCGATTCCAGACGGCTATCCTCTCAGTCCCTGTCTAACTAGTGAAAAGAGGCAGATTCTAATAAGCTCTTCTGTCTTTCTGTCAGTCTCTGTTTCTCCATCCCCCTGCTTCCTCCTCTCTCTCTCTCTCCCTCTCCCTGACCATGCCTTCTTCTCTGTCTCTTTCTCTCTGTCTGAGCCATGAGCCAGTCTGCTGGAGCAGATGGAACCATATATCCCCATCGCTCTCCAGAGGCCTGAGGATTTAAAATGTAAAAGAGATGAGTGTGGAATAGGCAGAGGCCATTCGATAAAGGGCAAAAGAAGCAGGGACTCTCAGCTTGGGCGATGTTCATCAAATGAGGGCAATGCTAGTAAAAAGTAACTGTGCTCTAGAGCTATAAATTACAAAGATGAAGGTTCTGAACTAAC
This sequence comes from Heterochromis multidens, assembly GCA_015108495.1. NCBI lineage: Eukaryota > Metazoa > Chordata > Actinopteri > Cichliformes > Cichlidae > Heterochromis > Heterochromis multidens. The sequence goes on along the minus strand of VUQS01018131.1, from coordinate 15,964 downwards.
TTGGCATGTCTGCTATTAAGTTTCTAATCCAACATTTTCTCCTACATGATGTGAACATGTGATATTAGCTGGTATCAGGGCAGATAACCCCATATTCTACAAAACCAGAAAATTAATATTAAAAAAATATAAACATCAGTTAAATGCTGTATGTGTTTTATCAAGAAACAATACAAATATTAACTTGTTTCAGCTCAAAAAAAAAATTAGAACAAGACTTTTTCTCACTTTAGATGAACTATTCTTTTATTAACTGAGTCATCAAAGGACAGAACATTTATAAAACAGAAACACATATTTAACTAATGTACTAAGAAAATGCCTCTGGTTCTTTGTTTGGCATTTTTTCACTGCTGACTTTTTTTTTAATATTAAAAAAAAAAAAAACACTTGACCTAAGTATCAATAATAAACATAGATGATTAGTTGCAGTCCCAAAGCAACTGAATACTGATTGGTGGTTACTAGCCACAGGCAAAAATAAACAGAAATTAATTACAATATTACTTGGGTTTCTGTTCAGATTGCGTTAGATGGAAATTTGGAGGTAGACCTGCTTTCCTCACCTCAGGCCACCTTACAGGTAATGAGAAAGTATCTGGACACGGCATCTGTCGTCTGGGAAAAGATTCTGCTTCGTCCTCCATCTCTGGGTGGCAGGTTGACAGACAGGAAGCATGAAAAACAACAGGCGGCCGAGGTCGCGAGCAGTACAATCGATTGCCAGCTGACTAGTAAGGTCCATTATGCTGACAGGCCAGAGCCACAACACGACGACCTGCACTTCACCAACATCCTCATTACTACCTATGAATCTCTCTCTGGGACCAATCTCTCTGGCCCTCGGCCCCTTCTTGCTCTATCTTGCTTTCTCTCTATAGTTCTCTCTCTATAGTGAAATCATTTTCACTGTCAGTCTGATGGAAGCGTTTCAAAAGAGGCAAAAACCACACCTAAGCATATGCACTTTGTTTTATGCACTAGTTTAAGGAATAAATGCAAAACAAAGACAACATGGGGTATTACACAGTTCTGTGGAGCACAGGAAAATGAAGCCGAAATGTAAATTCAAGCCTGTGCCATCTTGGAAAGAATTTTAAGTGTCTGCAAAGGAAAACCTCTACCATATTAAACACTTCTCCAACCATCACCCTTTGCCTCTAGTTATACTGAAATCCTTAGTGCTTGGAAGACTTATTTATACCTCTCTCCTTTACCCCACCCCCTTCCACATAGATAGGATTTACCTGCAGCTGAGACAGCCTGTAGACTATCAATTACCGCCAGTGTAGAGTCACTGTTCTGTAGCTTCACTAACAAGACGTAGACACAAAACACACACACAGTACACACAGTGTGATTACAGACCTCATCGACACATCCAGTTAGAGAAAATCCGGCCTGACTATGAGTCAGACGATTTTAATGACTAATCAAATTGTTCAGTAAGAATCCACTTCTTAAAAAAAATAAATAATAAGACATGGGCTTCTTCAGAGATTCAGTGCGAACTTACAAATACATCCAATGTAGCAAACTGTTCTAAAGTTGTAAAGTGGAACATAAAGTGTAAGTGAAGATGCCATAGATTTAATCTCCAGAAAATGAATTATTACCATTTATGGACAAAAAAAAAAAAAAAAAACTTAAAAAAAAAAAAAAAAAAAAAAAAGACATGCAATATGGGGCCTTCACTAAAGTCACTTTGTTTAGTTGTGATTTTGGACTGTTTGCAATGTGCTGAAAACAGAGATCTCACCAAATTTCTGATGACATGTCATCTCACTCTCTGACAACGATTAAACTGAACACCAGGACATTCCGCATACAAGAAGACATGCAGGGACAGGTCCTGTCAGTCATCCCACCAGATCCACCCTGACGCATAAAGTGCTTCTGTCAGGTCAGCAAATGAAAAACCATCACAGCCAATGTTGCAGTCACCATGATGAGGTCATCCCATAGACTAGTTAAATGCTATCTTGCCAAGTCCTGTTAAACTTGGTTGAGCATGTTTAGGCTGAAGGCGTCAGTTTTGATTCCCAGGCTTAGCGTCTTGTTGATGCACCATCACAGGAGATAAACAGTGAGCCGGGAATCAGGAGACATAGGCTAAATCCAAATGAAACACTCGGGTCTGCAATCAGCAATGCTCGGTCACGTAGTGAGTCCATACAGGCCAGCATAATACTGTGAAGTAAGATCTGAGAAAGTGAATTCCTTTTAAGTGAGCCATCGTGTCTAGTCATGGCAGTAGCATTAGAATAACATATTCGGGTCAAAAAGCTAATGAATGTGCATTAACAATGACTTTTATGGAATCTCTCTGTAAAGCACAACACTTTTGCAACTCACCATCAAACCATTAAAACCACAAAGCTCAAGAGATACTGAACCAGAGGGATGTTTTTTTTAGGCTTTGACCAACAAGTACAAAAATGTGTTATGCATTATTTACCTCATACATAAAACAGATTGCTTTAACGGCAAGTTTAAAGTCCTTTCTCTAGTATAAACGTTCAACTTGGCATATATTTTAAATGAATTTAATCGCAGAAAATGCAAAGGGGGTTTCCTCTAAAGTGTAAAGAGGGAACTGGTTATCCATATACTTCCCCTTTCCTCAACCAGTCCTCTTGTCTAACTGTCAGCCAAGGCCGCCAAGTCTCCCATGTTTACTAATGTAGAAGCAACCCCTTTATCAGGGAAGAGATTTGTAGGGAAGAGGCAGGGGATTAGCCATCAAATTACCAGGCAGACAGCATCCCTGCTCCAGGGTTGTGAAGCAGTAATCTCTAAGGCTAAAAGGGGAGATCCAGATAAAGGTTTTGGGATTGGTGCTGTGGAACTCCAAACTGTGCATAGGTGGAATATATAAGTGTGTTTTAGGGCTGCAATATTTTTAAGCAAGTTCTATTCACTTTTTTATGGTAACTACTTTCACAGAGCAAGACAAGACCACATCGTGTTCTTTCATGATGTTGGGCTTTGTGGCATCACAACCGAGCCCAACACCCCACAGCGCAAGTCTAGAGGAAAAGCTTTTAAGTAGGAATGCTGTAGCTAGGCAGGGCTGGTGGAATTAGATTTCAGTGGCCTTGTCCATGGTTCTTGTATTATCACCCCACTGCCCTCCCTTAAACAAGCATTGCTCTCCGCAGAGAATACCCCCTGGACACTGGAATGTTTCATCAACGCCACAGCCTCCAGCATCCTTACCGGGCCACAGTGGGCCAAGAGGCGCTGCACAGGCAGGCTATAAATAAGTCAGGCATTATAATGAAACCAAATGAATCTCCATCCATCTTCCCAAAACAAGCCTGGGACCCAAGAGTTCTGCAGGAGGAAGAGTTATTGCCTGTGTTTGAGGATTGAACCACAAGATGAACAAAAACTAAATGTTTGATCTTGAACACATCCCACCACAAAACACACATTCTGTACTCTCAAATGCAAGTATGTCCAAGTCTGTGTATGAGTAGCCAAGAGTGTGAAGACTCGTTATTTCATTAGAAGTGACATGCGTGGGCTGATAAAAGAAGTGACAGGAGGGCTGATAAAGTAATGAAGTAGAATGTCGGGTTTAAGAACAGCAAGGCATTTGAAGAACTTGGGAGGCTGAGCAAACAAGGGTGCTGGTGGAGGCAGAGGGATAAATCAGCCACATGATTATACTTCCTGAACCAAGTACAGAATAAATTAAGCCTACATTCTTTTCGCTTTTTTTGTGCAGTTAAGCATCAGAGTTATCCCACCATAATGAAGAGGAAGGTAAAGCTGCAAAATTCATTTCCCTTTAACGGTAGTCCAGGAGCAAGAAATCTGACCTTGTTTTACTTCAATAAAAACACACTATCAGCAATCTATCAGTGTACCATGGAATAGCTGAGTGACATAACATTTTAGTGCATGAATAGTATCATGCAACAGAGACAACAGTGATCCCTAGCTTTCTCCAATTTCAGAAAATAGTTTAATGCATTATAGAGTATATATTAGCTATGGTCACTGGATGTTTCGCACCTGCATATACAAGCGTAAGCTCTGGCCTTGTCATACATGCAGACTGCAGGAAAAATGCAGCTACCCCTGGAAATAGAGGCTGTTTCAATCAAAGTGGAGGCGTAATGGGATGATGTGGAATTGAAATGAGTTTTGTGCAAGGGGGAAAATGTTCTCTCTGACAAAGCGGATTTGTGTTCCCATTGACAAACCCATGGCTGTAATGCAAAAAGCCATGGTTTAAATGAAAGGTGCAAGGCTAAGAGCACAAAACAGACCTCTGATGGTAAGCTGTAACAGGCCATAAAAGATACATTTAAAATGCAGAATAAAATATATAATGTAAACAGGGGTGCAGAAAAGGAATGAAGGGAAGGAAAGACAAGAATGTAATCTACGCTCCGAGCACTCAGATTCACTTCAGTTCACTTAACAATGACTGAAAGCTACTCTGCCACAGATGTAGTGGGTTTTTGTTTTTTGTTTGTTTTTTTACAGGACAATTTCCATTCATCACTTACTTACAACAAAAATAACAACACCTTCCCTAAAATAAACCTGTCTTCTTATTTGGATATGATTTTGTGTCAAAACCTTAACGTGTGTGTAGATGTCAAAGGATAGGCACAGACCTACTTCAATCAAATGAGCTCTCTGCTTGGGGCAGCTGAGAAAAGCATTCTTGTCAAAACACTGGTGATTTTAGTGGTAAAGAAGGCCTTTTTTCTAAACCTTCTCCTCAGCACCTGTCACAACGAATGAGTGGCTGTCTGCAAGAAGGAAGTGTCACAAATACAACCACAAAGTGACTATCAGCACAGCTAGCACATCACACAGGCAGTGGCCACTGATTGACATCACACATTATGCGGGATGTATCTGGCACACCCATAAACATGTTAACTGTGTAAACATGTTTATTTAGTATAGAACAGAAGATAAAAAAAAATTAGGCCTTGTCAACATAAAACAACTACCTATGACCTTGTCAACGTCGGGCAACAATTACTGAAACACAACAAATGAAAAATCCCCTCCTCTGCTAAGATTTGAAAGTATGAGACCAAAGAATTTGTCTGAGTTTCAGGATCGGCATCAAAGCTTTGAACTCTAACAACCCAACAAACCCCTCTATGTTTTCTATTTACAGTATGTGTCATAGGCAAATGTCTTGCTCCACTGACACAAACGCAATCACAGACATTGATCTGTGATTGTAAGCAACTTCTTTCGTATCCCAACAGGCATGAGAGTGATTAAGCAAATCTGTCATGCGTTAACAGGCCATTACACATCACCCAATCCACCAATGATGAGAAATCAAGTTCTATGGAAAAATCCATATGCTCAGCCCATAATTACTTTTGAGAAATCCGTTAGGGAGAAAGATTGAGTGACTGACTGTTCCTCACAGGGTAATTTATTCAGAAGGAAAGACTTCAGCCAAGACAGCCTTTTGAGCAAAGGATATTATATAGGCCATGTTTGGTGAGGGAATTTAATAAAGAGCAGTGGTACACAAATGGCTGCAGTTATTTCCTCAGGTCACATCCCAGACATCACTTAATGTTTCTCTGGAATGTTACTGCTGATGAAGTGATGAGACACAGTGGTAAAAGTGGAACAAAGGGTCAGCAGCCTGCACGGCGGAGGTGAAGGACATCAACCTACAGGTCACCCAAGGGGGGACAAGGGTTGCTCTGTTTGAACAAATGACCATGGTTGACAGTTTTTTGTCATTTTTCTATGCTACAGAGCTGCTGAGTGGACATTTTGAACAGTAGTGTTCAACTTAAAGTCTTTTAAAAAAAAAAAAAAAAAAAAAACAAAAAAAACACACTGAAAAAAAAAAAAAAAAAAAAAAAAAAAAAGCAAGGTTCAAAGAAAACTAGGCGTTCATATTTCTCTTTATGAACACAAAGCCATTTAGCAGTCTGAGAGCAAAAGGCAACGATGCTCTCCTTCCCCAGGAAAAAGAAAACAATCTCAATGCAATAACCGATCTTTGACAAGATCGGCAGAAAGGAGTCAGTGATCTTGCTGAATGCCATGTCTGTCTCAGGCTTAACAAAGCCACGGAGTGTGACATCAGGTTTGCAGTCACTCATTGACGTCCCAGATTTCAGATAGCAGCGGGGGAAGCTTCTTGTCCTGAAGGCGAAGGGCAAAAACCTGCTCCGAATGGACGCTGCTTAGTGTACGAAGGCTCACCAGCTTCATCAGCATGCGGGGGAACATCAAGTGATCCTGAGGATGCCAAAGAATCAAAATGTTAATTACAAAAAATAAATAAAATAATAATAATAATAATAATAATAATAATAATAATAATACATTAATACATTCCAAGAAGCCTTTAAAGACATGATCACCTCACACTTCAAATGTATAATTGTAGCAAAAGGTGATTTACATTCAGGAGCTTCTTTACAGTTTCTCCAAGCAGCTTTATCTATCACACAACTGCTCTTCTAACAGTACAAACCCCCTACAAGTCTCAACAAAACAATATGACCTTAGGCATGACCCAATGTGCTTGTTGTGATGACGACAGCCTGGTTATGCTGACATACGATCAGTCACAAGAGAGAAAGCTACAGACACATCTGGGTACTTACATTTGGTCTCTTTATCATGATATAAGAGCGCAGTGCATCCACATAGGGTTGTTGCAGCCTCTCCACCAGATCATGATCCTGCACATTTGGCCGATCTAAACGTTTACCCAACAAAGTAAATATTCACACACACATTAATCTCTCCTGTTAGTTTCCGGAAAAAACAAACAAACAAAAAAACCCAACAAAAAACAAAACACCAATCTGATCTAGTTTGGTAAAATGCGATGCAAGCTCTGTTAATGCAAACAGTCCATTTCTCCCTCAAAACTAAAAGGGGAAAGATTAGTTCTCAAAGCATTTTCACTATGAGAAGGATGTGTAGTTTATGAATGCTGACCTGCAGAAAAGATGTTGATAGCAATGAGCAAAGCATATTCGGCCTCGTCCAGGTGCAGGTCATTCATTCCTTTTGAAAACTCAAAGATGGGGTTGATGAACTCAAACTGAAGCCCTGAGGAGGTAAGAGTGGAGAGAAGAGCGAGGAAACAAAATGTCATGTTACAGATCAAAATAGACTGCAATAGTACACTGTGGGTTTCAGCATTTTCACAGTAAGGGAATGTATGACAAGTTTTCTGTAGAATTTACAACCCTTCCCCCCCATTAAAACAGATTTTCATATATTCTATTTAATATCCAGTTGTGTGTTTAGAAATGGACTATTTCCGTTAAGAGTAAAAGCTTTGCCACAACATATAAAAATGGTTACATATCCTATTATTTTTTCAAAATGGCATATGCAACAGATAAAATGCACACAATCAGGTTAAGTAACAAATAATTATTTGGTAGGTAGAAATGAACAAATGAACCTGCTTTGGCAAAATCCTCCTTATTATAGCTGAAGTCCTTGAGAAATGTAATGCTTTCGATGGCAGGGTTATATCGCCGAGATGTCTCAAGCAGCATAATCTGAGAAAGACAAACATCGTTGTGAGCGGAATATTAAAACATATTCAAGTTATGACAAACTGATATGCAACTGCCAATGTGTCACATTTACACAAAAAATATGGCAGTTAGCCCAGCTGTTGATTTTATCTCAGAGACTGCATCATTCTTAATTATGGTGCATTATTTTCTAATGATCAAGATGTTTTAGTTGACTTTCTGATAGCTGTGAAATATGTGGCTTTGTTGTCTTACATTTAACAGTTAGTTTATAGCCTACAGATCCACAGTTATTAATCAAAAGCAGAACAGATTTTGCTAACAATATTCATTTATCTTAAACTCAGTATTTTCAAGAGGCACTTCCCTTTTTATCCTTCTTTTTAAAAAAAATTTACCCTAGCAAGAACTTTTAAAGTATATTGTAATCATCTTTAGATACTATTAACTTTGTACTTCTGTTTTCACTACAGAGCTTTCCTTTTAGAAATACAGGTTCATATTCCAATTTTAGAGCACTGTGCTCCACTGGTTTGTTACTGCTACAAACCACCAAATACTGGATCAGAAGGTTTATAAGACCGCAAGCTGCAACAATTTCTAGTAACACTGAAAACAAAAACTGTACTTTTCATGGACTGAAAGATCATCAGAATTTTCTATGATTCAATCTGACTTGCTTGATTCCCACCAGAGTAACTTGGGGCTTGCTTGACACTTGACAGTTAAGATGCAAGACTTGCACTTGTCTCATCACAGAATGAATGAAAATGCTAAAGTATTTGTAGTAGGTTGAGTTTGTTTTTGGATTTTTCAAGTTAAAAATTAAGCAATAGACAGTCAATCCAAAGAAAATGGGCTTATAGGGAGGTGGCCTAAATCTGCTCATTTCAGTCAGCTGATGAACTGAGTGCTGCATAAAAAGGGGCCAGTAAAAGATAGATACTATTTTTTTTCCTCCTCTAGTTAGTACAATGGGTCCATTTTAACATTTCTGGCAACAAACCTCGATGGTAGATGTCTTCAGTAGCGCAATCTGGTCTTCTCTTGTGAGCTCAAGGAAACCAGGAAGCTGCTTAGCAAAATCCACAATCTCTTGGACTGACATGATTGCCAGCTCAGTGAAGTGAGCGAACCGCTGCTGACGCACTTCTCGATTCTGCAAATCCTGACTCTGCGGCCATGGCTGTAATACATCAACAGTAAATTGACAATAGTAAGGTAAATCTGACTGAAACAAACCCATCTGAGCATTTGACACATTTTTCTCTCTATAGCTGCCACCATTTCAGCTCCAACTCTCTTCTGAACTATTAATTTACCGTTACTTTTGGTCGATCAAGAAAAGACCTCTTGTTGCATTGCTTCTGCATGGCCACCAGCTTCTGAATCATCTCCTGCTGCTGTGGATCCAGTGCGGCTGCTTCCTGCGGAAGGGTGGGTGTGACCACTGTGGACGTGCGGGCTGTTTCCTCCTCCTGCTGCTTCTTCAGCTTTTTCAATCTGATTTGCTCCTCAGAAAGCACACCTACAGGTCAAAAGAGGATGCACATCCTGACTAAACCTCAAGTCTCCAAGTAAAAGGAGTGTTTCTTTTCATTGTCACGATTTGCACTCTGGCTGCAAACCCACATGCCAAAATGCCTGTGGGTTTGCAAATTTTCTCCATCTCTGATTCATTTGGCGTAGAGACACTCACACTGCTCCAGCATCCCTGCCTCCCGACACTTGCGCAGGCGGCACTGCTGGCACTTGCGGCGCATGTACATGTCCATTTCACAGCGGCCGTTGTTCTTGCAGGAGTACTGGGCACTTTTAATGACGCTGCGCCGAAAAAAGCCCTTGCAGCCCTCACAGCTCAACACATTGTAGTGGAAACCAGAGGCTTTGTCACCGCAGACACTGCATACCTCATTGCCCAGCATCTTTGGGGCAGGCCCCTTCTTCCTTTTCACTGGCTGACCATCTACACGCAAATGAAAGAGACAACACCAATATGAATTCTTTTAGTCAAGAAAATTATAGCAAATGTTTTCAGACAGTTTCCCAGTAGCAGTCTGCTTGTGTATACTAATTTCAAGAAAGGATGATTACTTCCTGGCATTTTATCTCAACAAAGAAAGAACAGAATCCGCATGCTCAATGTCACTGAACCATCAGAAAGGTCAAACTATGGAATAAGCATGCGTAAGATCAAGAGATTAGAAAGAAATAATACTGGTTAGTCTGGTCTGTGAAGGTTGTCACACCACTAGCATTAAAAACACAGCCATAACTGAGATGGACAAGTTTAGTCATGCCATTTTTTATTTTCAGAATGATAAAGAACAGGTCCTATTTTCCCCCTCAATTACTCACGATAGTGACAAATGCACACACATTGTTTTTCCCATTCCCTAAATCTTAATAAACATCTCACAAAAGAGTAGGTGCTATTTATTTTACTTTTAATTAAATATGCTGTATTTAATTCAGGTCTGCTGAAACTGGCTTTTTAAACATGCATGTTTCCTACTGTAGCTCTCTGAAGGGTGCCCTTTTTCCCCTCACCTGTGCTGGCAGATGTGTCACCTGCAGCTGGATCCAGTTTAATGTCATTTGGTTCTACTGGCAGAGGGCTGCTCATCTCAGCTAGCGAGGGGCCATTATGAGGGGGGACGGGGAAATCTTCTGGGTGTGAGAGGTCAGTCAGTGACAGCAGGCCGTCATGCTTCATTGTGGTACTTCCACTGCTTTCCTCAACCATGCAGTCCAGCTGCAGCTCAGAGGTCCCATCAAACACCTTACTCTCATCTGTGAGAGAACAAACAAACAGTGAAAACAATAATCACTTTTCAAGACTGTTCCACTCATCTTTATTTTGACAGTTGTCCAACATAAACAGCCATGTTCATAAAAACATATGCAACATGATGCAATAATCATGGATTAAATACTACCCTGGTAAATGTTGAATTTTGGATCCTATATCTACCCAGCCCTGACTCAAAAAGGTAGAGCTGGGTTTAATATGGCATGCTGAGCAGCAGTGCACCACTTGCTAGGGGAGAGCCAATACAGCATGGAGGAAGCTCCATCAACTGCACCTCCTAAGCCAAAAGCTTTCTACTTAACTGCAAACTCTGGGTGTGTCTGAGTCACAACTGAAAAGTTCTGACTTCAATGGGTCTCTGTCCTTTACTCATTGTAACTCAAGTCATTTTTGATTCAACACTTGTTTGGAAGTTTTTATTGCAATTAAAATAACTTCTTGTCATCAATTTGATTATTACACTTCACCTGTCTTTTGTCAGCTCATCTCCATATGCAACGTACATGTGTATGAGGAGGTGCACTGACAGTGAGAGCAGGGAAAGGAGAAACTACTGCAACTATAAATGGCAGAGGTATGCAGTAAAGACTCTCATAATAAGCTGAAATGAGAGAAGTTAAAATAAAAGATGAGTAACGTAAATATATTTTTTCTTTTTGTTCCCATTACTTATTATTTTACTAAATTATTTTAGTATTATTTGTTAAGCAATGGCACAAACTGTGCATGAACCTTCATTTTATTATAAATTAAGACATTTCTTTTAGGGCTTTCCCCCCCCCAAAATAAATGGATCATACAAGAGCAGTTTTTATATCCACTCTTAAAATGTGGAGCAAGTACTTTATATAAACTGGCATAATCTAATAATGAGATTTGCTCAGTAAGATCAGTAAAATCTAACACTTTGGACTAATAAGTGTGACAGAGATGGCTCCTCTTACCATGACCAACATCTGGGATATCAGTCACAGACAGCGTGGACATCTTCTGCACAGCAGCTTGTCATTACGAAATCAACATGTACCTGTGAAATAAAAAGACATTATGCTAAGCATTATGTACAACTATCACCACAAAATCCTTGGAAGCAAAGTCTTTCCTTGCATCCACCAGTTCTACCAGTAAATTCAGTTAGGAGCTCCCTTGGACTGGGAAGGGACAGCTTTTGTTGCTGCTCTACTCCAAGGATCTTAATGCAGGTCAAAAAGACAGTTTTGTCCCAATCTGATCACAGACTTTAATTTTCTAGAAATTTTCATCTTTAAATGTCCAGTTCACCTGTGTGAAACTTATGTAGTCAGCCTTTGTGGCTACAAAACATTTCCAAAAAAGAGAGACAGACACTACATGTTAACAACCACCTGAGACATACTTAAGTATGAGACTGGTTGTGAGACAGGTTGAGATATGCTACACAGTTAGAGAACAGTTACAAAAGTATGACAAACAAACACTTTGAAACCTCCTCTTGGTTGGGTGTGTAATTCAAAATGAGGATGTGGTTTAATGATAGATGACAAATGGATTATTATGCTCTTACCAAGCATAACACAGTTCTTAGAAAGAATTAAAATAGAAGCTTGGAGGACTGGCCACTCAGATTCTGCCTATAAAAATGTGCATAAAGGAAAGCCAACTGGATGCAAAAGCAGAAACGAAAGTGTGTCATGTGAACATATGGATACGTTTCAGGAAACTGAATCAGCAGTAGGATATTTGGCTGTTCTCAACCAGCCTACAAGAAACAAACAAGTTTGGAAATGAAAACTGCATCATTTTTGTGACAAATAAAAATTACATTTTAAAAATTTCCAATAACTTCACTGTCACATGATATAATACAGAACTGTATTCTGTACATATAGTACATATTCAATCGTGCAATAAAAAGGTTATTATATTAATTTTTTGGAAACGGCTTTAACACAAAGCTGACTTCACACTATGGTCATTTCAGAGTCTTTAGTTAATGGTATCATTGAACTTTATTGCCTTACATTTAGGGATGCTTCTGATATTTACTCTACCCTCCTCAACCTAAATGTAATAGATAAACTAACCAGTTAGGAATGCCTATTAAAACAGAAAACAGTGAATTACATATTTGACAACTTAAACTACTTTATTTGATGCAACATGCTCAATGACTGGAATACAGACTGTTAAGGTCTATGATAGCCAGAAAGTAGTGAGTATAAAAGATATAGCTGTCAAATTTCTGTAAACTCATGGAATTTAACATTTTTTTACCACCTTAGTTATGACACCCAAATGGCACAGGTCCTTTCTGAGGCATTGCAACCTCAAAAACTGGCTACTCTGCAAAGTTCCTGCTTCATAAATGGTGATAAGGACTGGGCAACCACTTCTGCACGATTTCATAATATAACAAAATCCACAGCCACGGTGCCAGCCTAGTTATAATAGGTATAACTATGTAGTAACATTAGTACTTGTAGTGCGACTCACATGCATATAAATATTACAAAGGATTTCTGTGCATTTTGAAGTTTTCCATGTTTTCAACAAGCCACAGACCGATAAAGAGAACGAAACTATGACTATATGTGGCTGAAATTATACAACTCTACTCAGGTTATGTCAGTTCAAAAGTTAAAAGGGAAAGCCTGTAATAAAACGAAACAAACAACACAGCTACTATGGCAGTAATGTACTAAGCCTCACTGATAAGCTTTTACATACCCAAGTAAACCAGTAAAATGTTACTGTTCCTAACGGCTTAAGATAAAAGATAATGAACACAAAATTCTGTTGGCATAAAGATGCCTGGGTCACTTTTCCATAATAGCAGTTATGACTGTTAGTCAATGTTGGCTAACTGCACTAAAATGAGGCTATGTATGAATAATATCAAGTTTGCCTTTTAAAGCATGTCAGCAATTTTTAACATTTGCCATTATTTTTCATAACTTAATAGTTTCTCACTGAAAATGCATTTTTGGTTTGATGCCTAAAGAAAAACAGAGATGACAACACTTTGATTCAAAGCCCCAATCAGCTCAAATTTAACTACAAGACTGACTGCGACATGCAGAGTGGTGGAATGACCTTACCTCAGAATCTGATGTCTTATTTATCGCCTATCCATCTTGCCCATTTGAGTCCACAACCTCAGCCTGCCGATATCTCTTCGGTGATGCTAAGGACTAGCTTGCCTGATGAGTCTTAAAAGGATGCCAAAACCCCTGTGACTTGTTGGGCAGAAGTTTAATGACTTGATATCTTGAAGAGGGCAAGTAGGAAAGAAGACAAGTCCCTTTCTACAATGCCCTATGGGAGATAGGAGGGAAAACACACAAAGAGACGGAGAGGAGGAGGAGGAGGAGGGAGGTGAAAGAGGGAACACCATAGGTTACTTTTGGTCATTTACACAGCTCTTAAATCCCCACAGGGTTATGGGTGCTCTATCCTTCTTCTCTAAGTTTTTGAGCCACCCATTTTACTCAATTTGATTCTTACCAGACTCTTACCCAAAGGGTGGCCCCATCTTTTCTTCAGTTTTGTAAAAAAGTAACATCTACTTGTTGTCACCACTCAAAGCCTTCCTTACAAAAATACCACACAGCTTACGAGAAAAAGAATTCATAAGACACTGAATCATCCATCCATTTATTTTCTTCCACTTATCCAATTCAGGGTCATTTAATACAAAGAGAGATAAAGAGAGATTAACCTGAGAGGGTTTGAGATTTAGAACAAATGTCATATTCACAATATGTCAATTATGAGATCAGGATAGCACATGATAAGTCTAAGCTTGGTTGATTTACTCATTAAAAGTTAAGGTAATCAAGGGCATCATAACCTACTTTGTGAATTTATACTTTTTTTCTGTAACAATTTCTATCTGTATGTGACCTCATGTCATCCCCACTCTTGTCTCACGGTTAAAGTCCAACGTCCCCTGCATCTTATCAGTCACCTTTGTCCATGTTTTCACAGACTGCTAGGAATTAAAGGACAGCACCAACAAAAATCAATGAAACCCTAAATCACCATCACAGACAAGTTACATACAATAACTAATCTATAAAAACCAAAAAAACCCCCCCCCCCCCAAAAAAAAACTCTTATGATGTTT
>VUQS01018129.1:6300-21090 GCA_015108495.1 Heterochromis multidens | reverse complement strand
ACATGGATGTTAAAATCACCCACTATAATAATTTTATCTGAAATGAGCACTAAATCAGACAAAAAGTCCGAGAAATCAGAGAGAAACTCAGAATAAGGACCAGGTGGACGATAGACAACAACAAACAAAACTGTTTTTTGTTTTCTCCAATTAGGGTGGACAAGGCTAAGAGTCAGGCTTTCAAATGAATTAAAACTCTGTCTGGGTCTATCGTTAATTAATAAGCTGGAGTGGAAGATTGCTGCTACTCCTCCCCCTCTGCCTGTGCTTCGAGGATTCTGACAGTTAGTATGACTCGGGGGTGTTGATTCATTTAAACTAACATAATCATCCTGCTGTAACCAGGTTTCTGTAAGGCAGAGTAAATCAATATGTTGATCAGTTATTAAATCGTTTACTAACAGGGACTTAGAAGAGAGAGACCTAATGTTTAATAATCCACATTTAACAGTTTTACTCTTTGGTGTAGTTGAGGATGCTAAATTATTTGTATTATTGTAGGGTCTTTACTGTACTATTGTAGGGTCTTTACCTTACAATATAAAGCGCCTTGAGGTGACTTTTGTTGTGATTTGGCGCTATATAAATAAAATTGAATTGAATTGAATTGAATTGAATAAGAGAAGGGATGTTATATATATTTCACAGCAGTCATTTTTATTTAAAATAGCAGGTAAACACTGGTGTACGTAAAACATCTATTTGTGTACCTGTTTACGTACAGAGCACTTGTTAATGTGATTAGTACCACCTGTATTAACCTACTATCTTGTGCCAAAGTGGCTTTAATAAAATCGGTGTATTGATGTTTGCATCTTCAAGCATGGACCTCTCGTCACAGGTAGATGCCCGCTTCCTTTGTGATTTTATTTGGCAAAAAGCAGTTTTGATGGATAAATAGCACTACAGACTAAATAAAAATATGTATATTTAATTTGGGGGTGAAGTGTCCCTTTAAGTTTGGAACTACTTTTTAAATAGTTTAAATTGATAATTTTGTTGATTTTTAGTAGCTTTTACTAATAAATGTTAAGTCTATAAAATGTCACAAAATTGACAGGAATGGCTTGTTGTGCTAAACCAGTACCAACATGTTTTGCCTCCAAATTCTTTGGAATAAGTTTCAGTCTACTGATAATTCATTAAATGTCAAATTTTCCAAAAATTGCCTCTTTTATACCAATTTTCTTATATTCCAAATGCAAATGGATCTGTAAAAATATGTTCGGTTAGCCCACCTTCTCCACTGAAGGCGGTAGAGGTTCCTCTCTCTCCAGACAGCTCAGTGCCATGGGGGTCAAACACTGTTGCCTTGATAGTCACAAAAGACAAGGATCAGCTTGGTCACCAAGTACATTACACAAACACAGACACATGCATGCACATGCTTACCTGGCTGGCAGCTCTCTGTCCCATCACAGCTTCATAAGGAGGAGGGCAGTCAGTGGGGTAGAGGGGAACAGGGCTCTCCATGGAGCCATTATAGGTGATGCTAAATGTGGATACAAAAATATCAGTCATTTTCTTACAATATGTAGCCTAACCTTGTAAGTAAATGGCTGATAGTAAGTGGTATCGATGCATATTAAGTGCATGTTTGGTACCTCTGAGCATCTGTCTCAGAGCTGCAGGTGTACTCAGGAGGATAGTAGGGGGGTGGAGGGATGGGTGGAACAAACTCCTCAAAGTCCATGATGTTGGTCAGGAAAGCATCCTGAGGAGTGGTGCATTCTGGGTTGACTGACCGAGAGCGATGTGGGGCCAGCTGGGCAGGAATAATAAATAGGGTATGTTTGTGTACAGTCTTTAGAAGATATAGTGCTGTGAAAAAGTATTTGTCCACTTCCTGCTTTCTTTTTTTTTTTTGCATATTTGTCACACTTACATGTTTCAGATCATCAAATAAATTTTTAGATTAGACAAAGATAACCCAAGTAAATACAAAATATAGTTTTTAAATGATGATTTTATTTATTAAGGGAAAAAGTTTTCCAAACCTACCTCACCCTGTGTGAAAAAATTACTGCTATTAATAATAATTAATAATTACTAATAATTACTAAGGCTTTGGGACTCCAGTGAACCACGGTGAGAGCCAGTATACACAAATGGAGAAAACTTGGAACAGTGGTGAGCCGCCGGCCTACCAAAATTACTCCAAGAGCGCATCGACGACTCATCCAGGAGGTCACAAAAGAACCCAGAACAGCATCTAAAGAACTGCAGGCCTCACTTGTCTCAGTTAAGGTCAGAGTTCATGACTCAACAATAAGAAAGAGACTGGGCAAAAACAGCATCCATGGGATAGTTCCAAGGCAAAAACCACTGCTGACCAAAAAGAATAAAAAGGCTCACATTTGCCAAAAAACATCTTGATGATCCCCAAGACTTTTGGGAAAATATTCTGTGGACTGACGAGACAAAAGCTGAACTTTTTGGAAGGTTTGAGTCCCGTTACGTCTGGTATCAAACTAACACAGCATTTCATAAAAAGAACATCATACCAACAGTCACACATGGTGGTGGTAGTGTGATGGTCTGGGGCTGCTTTGCTGCTTCAGGACCTGGACGACTTGCTGTAATTGATGGAATCATGGAACCATGAATTCTGCTCTCTACCAGAAAATCCTGAAGGAGACTGCCTGCAAATCAGTTCATGCCCTGAAGTTCAAGAACACTTAGGTTATGCAGCAGGACAATGATCTGAAACACACCAGCGAGTCCACCTCTGAATGGCTTAAAAAAAACACAAAAAAAAACCCAAAATGAAGGATTTGGAGTGGCCTAGTCAAAGTCCAGATTTAAATCTAATTAAGATGCTTTGGAATGACCTTAAACAAGCTGCTCATGCTGGAAAACCCTCCAATGTGGCTGAATTAAATTAATTCTGCAAAGAAGAGTGGGCCAAAATTCCTCCACAGTGATGTAAAAGACTCATTGCCAGTTATCACAAACACTTGATTGCAGTTCTTGCTGTCAAGAGTGCCACAACCAGTTATCAGGTTTAGGGGGGCAATTACTTTTTCACATAGGGCCAGATAGGTTTGGATAATTTTTTTTCTCTTAATAAATGAAATAATTTAACAACTGCATTTTGTATTTACTTGGGTTATCTTTGTCTAAATTTTGTTTTATCTGAAACATGTATGTGTGACAAATATGCAAAATTAAGAAATCAGGAAGCAAGCAAATACTTCTTCACAGCACTGTATATTCTAATCTCTTAAGGCAGCAGTACAGCACATTTGAAGGGTACACATTTTAAATGTAAAATGTGCTGCGTCTGTTCTTACCAGGTGCAGGAGGTCCAGGGAGAATATGTGGATACTGCAGGTCACGGTGGACAGGGTACAAATGATGGTGGAGAGAATGCTGAGACCACATGCACTGAACAAAAGGTCCTGAGGGGAATATACATTCAAAAAACAAAATCTACATCAAGCGTTGTCTTTCAGCATTTTAGTTGTTAGTTTGTGTAATATTTTATGTGCAAAATGGATTTCTACCTACCTTCAGCTGTTTTCTGACTGAGTGGCAGTCAGTATCCTGGTTGAGGAACAGCTTCTCCTCATCTATGGAGCAGGGGTCTGTGCGTGCACAGCACACACACAGACCATTTTCCACCTAAACACATTGGATCGGTGTGAAGCACTAATCCGCACACCAAAAGAGCACATTTGCAGCTATTCCTGGCATGTTCTCCATGCATCTGGCTAGAAGGACGTTTCAGCATGAAGGCAGAAGACAACACTTGCATAATGCTGCGCACTGTACCTTGCAGGTGAACATGGATTTGACCATCTGTGCATTCTGACAGGAGAGCATTGAGCCAGCCAGACTGAGTATCACACACACTGCAGACAGCAGCATAAACAGTGACACCTGTGGAGACACAGAGAGATGATGTTTGAGTTAGAGCATGGCGTGCAACCAAAGACCACAGCAGGATATCTCATGGTTTAAAATGCTTTCAACCAGAGTGAAGAGCATGTTCAGTGGAAGCGCCTGTTTTAGTTCCTGAATACACTGAAATCCTGTATGCTCGCAGACCCATTCTTAAGCCTGCTAAGTGTTTAACTGTTTTACTTTATAAGAGGTTATGCACAGTTTAAACACAATATAAAATATTATAGATTTTTTCATAAAGCTATAGAAATGTTAAAATTACACTTTGACACAACACCCCACTACAAAGACCCTCAAGATTATGTAACGCAGAGTCCGTGCTAAACCTTTGAACCTCAGCTTTTATGTCAAAATGGATGAAAAGTTTTAAGTTCTCAGAAAAATTTGATATAATATGCTGTACATACCACTAGTGTCAGAGGTCTCCTCCATGAGATTATTCCAACAATCCCCGATGCCACCACCTGGAAACAGACAGCATATGCACCATGAAATACCCCCTTCAGGATATCTGCTGTTACATACACTAAATGCTGTTCATTTTCAGTAGGATTTACACTTACAAAGAAACCAGCCCAGAATGGACAGGACTGCCTTACGCGGGGAGTAGTGGTGAAGGCCATGCTGGTGAAAGAGAAGGCCAGGACCATGGCTCCCAAGCCCAAGTGGCACAGCCCCAGGTAAAGGAGCAGTCGGGCCCCACCAGGCCCCCTGCCTGACATACCCCTGCGACTGTCTGACCAACCCCGGGACCCAGAGGCTGAAGCCACGCTGCTGGAGTCTGAAGGTGAAGGCATGTTTGGCTTGTGGAGGAGGCAGGGAGAGGTTTTACACTTACAGTGGGTTCATAAAACAAGTTGTGTGGGCAGAAGCACAGGAGAGCAGGAGAGAGAGAGAGACATAAATGCTGGCTTCAGAGCTCTACTCTGTCACAGTTATGCACCAAATTCTCCACTGGCAGGTCCTGCGCAATGTCCCATGGTGCGCACTATAGTCCAGTCAGTAAGTCCAAGAACTTTGTCAGCAGAAAGTTGAGAAAATGAGCTGCTACTACACAGTCGCAGCCACCATACTCACCTCATTTGACGTTTCAGCTTTTATACTAAGTCCACACAGCGTCTCTTTCACCCCATGCAGTTCACAAGCCACTCACTGTAGCTTATATAGTACAGTCTGCGCCATTCTCCTGCCCGGCCATTCTTTGATTAAAACACAAGCAGGCAAATTGGGCGATTCTTTTCCTTTTAAATCTTCACATTATTGCTATTATTACTCATTTGCTTTTTGCTGCTTCCTCCTCTCCACCTTCTCTCTTCCCTCTGTCCCTCCTTTAGCCCGTGGCATTGCGGTAACTGGAGACCAGAGCAGGCCGCAAATTCTAAAGCATCCCAGAGAAAGCAGCTGATCGCTTGTAGTTTCACTACCAGCAGAGGCGGCATGTGGCGGTCAGTCAGTGTGTCCAGTCCGGAGGAACAACATCCGAACATGTGCGCTCCCCTCCCGCGACCTTTTGTTAGGTCCTCATCCTGTCACGGAAAAGACGGCGTGGAGATCAAAACCCTAAGATCACATCGGTTCGCTCGGGAAGCGAGACTAATTAGCTATACCGCCATGAACAGGAAACAAATATCTTTCATCGATTTTCAAACTGCACCAAAATAGCAGCCAGGCTGGAATGAATATTTCCCTACAGATTATCTATCTTTGTTAACTCCACCTCGGAGGTTTTGCGGCGGTCCACACGCGCACCTAGACCCCCCCCCACCCCCTCCTCCTCCTGTTCTTCCTCCTCCGCCGCCTCTTTCCTCCCTGCAGTCACGCGGGCATCCCGTTCAGCCCGTGTGTTTGTGAATGTGTGTATGTACCCCCGACGTTTACCTCACTGCCTTCCACCAGACGTCACACCAATACAGCAGCATTGCCTTCCCGTTCATCCTCATAACACAGTTACTTAAGTTTATCTTTCATATTTGTTTTTACTCGCCCCTCCCCTCTGCTGTCCTCACATCTCTTCCTCTGTTTCTCGGCCGAGCTCTGACACTGGCAGAGGAACGGATCGTGTTTGCAAACCACAACCTGCCCTATACGTGATGACAAGGCACGCAGAACGTGCAGCCAACTCGGAGATGCGGCAGAGAGACGGAACACAGTCGTGGTGCTGATGCTGGGAAGGAGGGGTGGTTGCCTAGCGACAGGTTCCAGCTCTTACTCCTGCAGCGATGAGAAACAAAAACAACGAAGAAGATTCTGTAGCATATTGGCAGGAGAGTTAAAAAAGAAAGAAAATCCTTGTACTGAGAAAGTGTCCCATAGGTGGCTCGTCTACAACAACCAGCAATATGTCTATCATATGTCATGTTTCTTGTCCTTTAGAGTAGGCAGCATAAGATGGACATAGATTCAGTTTGAATTAAGCGATACTGGTGGCAGAAAAACAGAAGAAACAAGTGAAGTAAACAACAGCCAACAGTTCAAAGACCCTGATAGCGACTAACAGAAGGAACTTGGTGTGTCAGATTCTCAAAATATAAGACCACAGTAACTTACAAGACGTTACCAGGATGCTTGGATGATAGAGTTTCACAGTAGAAGCCCTGAGTTTCTTTTGGAATGACTAGTATACTTTACCTTTGGACAATATAAAACATGGATGTATCTTCCAAGTCGGAAAAATTAAGCCAATGTGGAAATGCCTTAAAACTGCATTCTATCTGAAGGCCCCCAGAAGGTGATAGCTTTGGTTGCAAAAAGGCTTCCAGTCCTATAGTCCTTTCTGACTTGACCTCTGTAAACACTTTCCTGCTGAGTTTATGGGCTCAGTCACTCATTTTAAGTCATATTGAATAAAAAAAAAAAAAAAAACAACAAGTGTATTTTGTAAATCTTGGTCTTACCATGTTTCAAAATAGAGGATAAACTGTGGTATGAAATCTCATGCTCATTGGCTAACAACTTCTTAATCCCAAGTCGTTAGCCAATGAGCATGAGGTTTCACAGTCAGGCCCGCCCCTCCTCATCAAATCCGTTTTTTTTTTGGTAATATCACAGTAGCTGTGTGCATCTTTCATACTCACTAAGGCTTAAACACGTGAAATTTCCCAAATATAAGCCCCCACTCAGTTATAGGAAATTATTGCTTTACTTGGGGCTATAATCAGTGGTGTGTTGGATTTGCAAAAGGTCCCCAGTTATAGGAATATTTCTTTAAATAATGCTTTAAAATGTCCCCCCCCCAATAAATAAATAAATAAATAAATTCTCGCCTCCAATTACTTATTGGGCCTCTGGCCCTGTGACAGCTGGGATAGGCTCCACCCCCGTCCCCTACCCCCAGCAGTGAATTAGACAAGTGGAAGAAAATGGATGGATGGATGGAATTACTTATTGGATGTCATCAAATTGCTTTAACACTGTAGGATGTTCAAACCTTATAGTTAATTTTGGTTTTAGAATATATCAGGAAGCTCACGAATATGTCAGATTTTCTAAACAAAAACTACAACTTAGTTACAGAAATGTTCGAAGTGTCAGATTTTCAAAACAAAAGCCTCACATTTCGTGTTTTTGTTCAACCTTTTAGTCTTTTACTCAATTAACTGCTTATTTGTACAAACATGAGAAAACCACCTACCTTCAGCTTTTTTAGCAAACCTATTTTACTACAACTTTTTTTTTAAAAGCAAGTAGCAACAATCCTGACACAATTTCTGCAGAAATTGCATGGTCTCGTTAATGTATGTTCTTTGCACAAGGTTTTAAACTGGTGATTTCAAGGTGGCCACTTCCTTCTTTTATATACATAGTCTATGGACTATGTCATAGACTTTAACACCCCTTCATTTAATTGATGTCATTTCAGCTATTTAAATAAATAAAAAATATTTTAAAATAGTAAGGATAATATCTACATGACTGTCTATCTAAATCTTTCAGAATACTGCACTGGATCCATATTCTTCATATATGTGACATTATGATTTTCCATATTGAAATTGTGCAACTGTCATTTCTATCTACTGTGTAAACACAGTAACTGTTTCACATATCTGGAATCACTGTTCTGTTGCTCTTCTTGAGGTTTCCTTCTTTTTTCCTTTTAAATGGATTCTGGTGGGAGTTTTTCCCTTATCAAGATTGAGAATCTAAAGATAGAGGATGTTGGATGCTGCACTGTAAAGCCCTTGAGGCAAATGTTAGATTACGGCCTATCTAAAGAGAGTTCACCAAAATTTATGAGAATGCTAGACCAGAAAAGAAAAACTAGATAGTCTGATTGATTGTGTTACTGTGCCAACAAGAACTTTAAAAAAAACAAACAAAAAGAAAACAAACAATATATTTATAGTTTTGCAATTTTATTCATCAAGCATCAGGTCTGTAAACTGCATACAAAGTCTGGCAGGTGTAAAAAGACTAATAATGTGGAAGAAACACAAAAGAAAACAGAAATTCAGAGTGTGTGTGCAGAAAAAAAAAGAACAGTCAGAATCAGATGAAGAACTGTAATCAGAGTCATTTTGAATGATCACAAAATTGCCTGAACACAGAGGCTGTTATGTCAGATGTAGCTAATATGTGATAGTGTTTAGTAAGAGATTTACCAGGCACTTCGGATAAAAGGCAATACCCACTAAATCAATTCACAATGAGGGACACATGAGCACGCTGCTGCTTCCTAGGCTTTTACATCCTGTCCATTCACTTGCTTTATCCATCACTCTTTTCTCTCTCCACTCATCTTCTCATATTGCACTTATCACTGTCCATAACTAATATCTATATCCACATTCTCAATCCATTCATCTATTAAAACAAGGCGTTGTTTTCCACCGAATTTGTTTCAGATTCAACTCCAGCAACCAGCTTGTTTCATCATTAATGTGTGTTATTAATGTTAATCAAAACTTAAGGAATAACATAAAGATGGGCTGCATATTTAAAACTACATGGAATCAAAATGTGTTTAATGTGACAGGAAAGAATGGGATATTGCTAGTCATTTTATAATTTATAACTTAAAGCGGGCCCATTATGCTTTTCCTTTTTTTTGTCATACATATGCTGGTATGTTCATATTAACAATGCCAAAGCTTCAAATAATGAGGTCAATGTTTGTGCAAGCAATTGGTGTAAGCCAAAAGCTCAGGCTTCAGACTGCTTGAAATGCTCGATTTTATACATTTTTCTACTCTTGGATCTTTATGATGTCAGCGAGCGTCGATATACAACTTTAATATGGTCTCTGTGAGCACAGTAGCTCCACCCACCCGCTGTTCAAATCTTTTGTTTGCACAGGGCAGCCAATAAGAAGAAAGCTGGGAGAGCTGGCTTAAAGGGAAGGGGGAAGGAGCTAAACCAGCTTGTTTCAGGCAGTGGGTTAATTGAGGCCTGCACAAAGGTCACGCATTTAAAAAAAAAAAAGAAAAAAAAAAAGGGTATTATTGTGAACTGTGAATCTCGCAAAGCTACTTTAGCAGAGGCCAGGAATAAAAATATGTACTTAGAAATTAGCATAATAGGTCCCCTTTGATCAATTTGAATTCCCTTCTAGTATTTAAACCTTAATCTCTGAGATGCTTATGACCACTTAAACTTTAAATAAAAAGGATTGTCAAAAACCTGCCTACTCTGTGTCCTGTATGTGAATCAAAACAGTCCGCATTAGTCTTTCACAGCCACTGAGCTCCAAAAAGCTACTCCTGCACATGCTCACACATAAGAAATGAATGAAATGGTAACTTTAAAACACAGCTGCAGTTCTTTTAAGTGCTGTTGTGGGAATGATAACACAAGCAAGAAAGATATACAGTTCAGTGACAGTAATGTATGCCATGGTGGGGAGCATTTTTTTTAAATGCTATCAAGACTCAGAGTCAGACTCCACCAACTTTTTATCGAATAATCTCTATCGCAGTAGATGTCACACAAAGGATATGTTCAGTTTGAAAAACTGGTGCTGTTTTAAAAGAGTAATCCATATATTATTTTGGGGACAGTACAATTTTTGTGGAACAACTTATAAAGGGAGTATAGTGTAGTTTAGGTATAAAACAGATTTTTAGCACCTCTCTGTATTTGATATTTTAAAAACTTGCCACATTTTTCTTTGTCAACACAGGCACCCTTCAGTTTCTATGCCCTTTCTTCCATACTCTAGTGACATCATGTCTAGAGAAGAATGCACTTGGAGGATTTTTTCTCTGTGCTGCTGGTAATTTTCACCTCTCGACCTGCAGGGCCCTGTCAAACAATTAGAAATTAAATTACAATCATACAGTATGTAGACCATGCAAAAATACTCTTTATAGAGCAACAAATGTATAGCTGCATTACTGATGTTCTGCTCTGACTTACTGGCTTCTTGCTGGATTTTTGTAGTATGTCTCGTGCTAAAGCCAAAAAAGACTGCAGATAGATTGAAACACAGAAAGAGAGAAAATGTAGGTCTATTGTATATAAACACATAACAAACATTAACAAAATAAAACAATAAAACAAGCTTAATGTGTAAGGTTCGTTGAGGTATGTAGAAACAGCAGTCATTCACATCTCACCTCCTCGACATTAATGCTGGACTTTGCACTGGTCTCAAAGAACCTGATGCCATGATCTTTGGCCAGCTGTCAACAGCAGACACAGAGCTGGTTACAGGAGGTCAGGATATGGGTAATAATCACTTCCTGGTTTTTATCTAGAGTAAATTTAGAGACTTCAGCCATTCCGCAAATAATCCCGCCCTCTCAAATTTGAAAGGTAGGAATCAATGTAACATTCTTTTTGAAAATAAAACCTTAATTTTGCGAGGTAGCACCACAAATTATTAATTTTCCATCCATCTACCTATGTGTACTATTGCTTGGATGATTTTTACTACTTTAACTACTGTCAAAGTATACCTACACCTCTGCTGCTTCAAATCTACATTTTTACAAATAAAACAACACAAGAGACAGGTTACATCTTACCTTTTCTCCTGTCTCCTTGGAAACTTTCCGCTTTGCCTCAATGTCACACTTATTACCTAGTAACATCTGACTGACCCCAGCTGATGCATTCTGGGAAAGAGGGAATGCGATTAACTGATCAGAGCAAAGTGACTTCAGCAGAGCAAAAGAGAGCAACAACTCAACAGAGAGAATGAGGCTGTTCAGAGACAATAACAGCAGCTGTTTGTCAGCAGAGCGGTTTCTCCCTTCAAACTAAAATTATTTCACTGAAATGCTCCACTGCCGTCTTTCTGCAGTTTGTCAGTGCTGCCGTCTACAGTTTGTTTACAGGCAAAACAAGCTGCCTGTTACCCAAAACAAATCTCTCAAAGTCACTGACAACTTGGAGGCTACAAATACATGAAATTATAACTGTTGTAGCTGCTTTATCAAAACCTGACTGAACCATTCATGTTTCATAACAACTGTTTTCACTCCAAATATCTGTGATGCCTACATGAGCATGGGTAAAAAAATAAATTAAAAAATAAGGGTAAGTAAGTGGCATGTACATAGGCAGACAGTGACATTGGATCTGCATTTATAGCTATTATATGTTCTTGACTTTAATTATTATAAAGATTTAGAACACCATGTGGTGTTTGCATATTGTCTGTTTTAATTAGAACATTAAAAGAGGCAGCATTCACTTATTTAAAAAGTCCAAGTCTACTTCCAAAGTGGAAGTGACTTCCTGAATTATTTTTACTTTACTTGGATGTTTGAACAACATTAAAGAAGCCACTAAGAGTGCCTACCCCAGCTGCCACTGGGTGGGCAGAGGTCCAGCATAGGGCTAACACAAAGAAAAATACTCATGCTTGCTCACATCTAAACCTATGTCCAATTTAGAATCATCAATCAACCTTATTTTAAAAGACCTGCAATCTTTGGACTGTGTGAGTAAGCTGGAGGCACAGGGACAACATGCAAACTCCACACAGAAAGGTCCCAGCTGACCAGAAAGTTCAAAAAACCTTCTTGCTGTTAGACAACAAGTGGTAACTTTCCTTTGATGTTATCCCTTTGTTTGTTTGGCTCCTAGCAGCTAGCCAGTTCTTCAGAAAGTAGCAGATTTATCGACTGAGATGTCTGCCTTTCTACAACAAACAGGAGAGGTCTTCCACACACCATGACACCTAGCTGACAGGTGTGTAGAAAACATCTTCAGTCCTTACACCTTTATCAACTAAAAGTAGTTTTACTTTGGTTAAAACATATCATTAACAAAGTGAGTACAAGAGGCCATGCTGGATACTTTTGCTCTTGTTTATGAACAAGGAAGATTTGAAAAACCAAACAGGCATGTTTTCAAAGGGATAATCCACATACATGATGGTGGACAGGTGAATAATAATAGAAAACCGCCTCACTTCTTTGATGCTCTTCATCCAGTTCTGGATGTTTTCGAAGGACTTCTCATCAGTGATGTCGTACACCAGGATGATGCCCTGACAAACCGAAAAGAGACAGAAGAGAGACGATTTAAGGAGTCAGTCAAAGGTGCAAACTGAGCACAAAGAGGCGGTTATGTCAGCCTGGTTATCCAGCCCTGATTGTCCTGCAGGCGTACTGCGCTCACCATGGCTCCTCTGTAGTAGGCTGTAGTAATGGTCTTGAATCTCTCCTGCCCTGCTGTGTCCCTACAAAAAGCACACACAGTCAGAATCAAAAAGATCCTGCAAGGTCTTTAAAATGCTATCATAAAAAAACTGGAATATAGCAGAATGCAGGGTGACTCATTTAAGGGGAGACACTACAGGTGAATAGGGTCAATTTTTACTAATAGATACTTTCCCACTGGAATGCTTACATTAAGAATTTTGTTTGTTATGTTTTCTGAAACTATATGTTTCAATATTACAATTTATAAATTTACAGGTGAGAAATCTAAACACTGGATAAAACCAAAGTCAAAGTTCTTGTTTGATTTGTTTGCATACCAGAGCCAAAGTCTTTTTTTTTTTGTAGAGGGGATTTTGGATCTTATGTTTTCTTTACTCCATAAATCAGAAAATGCTGTCAACAGTTACAAAAAAGTCAATTTTCACCATGTATTCAGAAACAAAAATATGAGGAAACCTCTCTTTAAAAAAAAAAGCAGAATAGAGAGAAGAATTAATCAGCAATGATTGGTGTATGTACAGTAAGTGATTTCTGGCTCAGAGTATGAGGAAAAAATTCATTTTGAGAAAATGTTTTGTAAAAATCCACACATTTTTAGTTGGAAAATACAATTGACCAGTAAAAATTGTAAGCAGATAACTCCCCAAATGAATTTATTGCATTAAGACAACTAATTTATAGCAAGTTTAAGTATGAAAATGAAGTATTCTCTCATAAAATATGAACTAAGTAACATACCTAATTTTGTATTTTAGATACTTCCTTTCCACCAATCTGAAAAAAGGAACCAAAACAGGCCAAAATCTGACTGAAAGAAAACAAACATGTTTTTGCCTGCACTGGTATTTGATGCTGCTATATCTTCTCTAGCAGCACCGTTATATGACATGGAGTAGCTCTCTGTGGTGGCCATGTGTGATGGACTTGGACATGAAGCCTGTCATAAAATCCTGATTTGGACAACAAGAGGGAGGTTCCTCTTTCCTCTCAGGAAAATGAGCCAGAGGCAGTCAGAGGGCAGAGGAAGATAACAAATCAGGGTTTATCTGCTTCGCCATATCACAAACCATTTGCAGACAAACAACCACATGCCACCTCTTACCAGACTTGCAGTTTCACTTTCTTCCCATCCACATCAATGGTTTTTACTTTAAAGTCGATTCCTGGGAGATAAGGGGGGGGGCAAAGATTTTTGTTAAATACCCCGATAGGAAATAAACACTCACACATATCAGTAAATATGAGTCACCCTCACTCAGGTGGTGACTGCAAAGGTGATTTGGACTGACCCCCCCAGGGAGGTCCCATCCACAAGCAGACATAAAGAACAGACATACATGCCTGCAGTGCAGACTGCTTTGTTTTTTCCTGCTGGATGGACAAGCTGACAGACACATAGACAGTGCAGGGCAGAAGAGGGGGCTGTCCTGTGCTAAACTGTGCATGCCAGAAAGCCAGCCATTCTTCCGGGAACGTAGAGATGGTAAAAGAGATAGGAATGAGGGTGGGTGGACCCTCTGTAAGCCCAGTGAGAGGAATGAGATCTGAGGGAGAGATGGGGGAGAGGGTCAGGGAAGAGAGAGCACACACATTCAACAAGGAGAAAAAAAAAAGAGAGAGACAAAATAAAGAAAAAAAGTAGGGAGCACAGACTAGTTGGGACATGAAAGCAGTCCGGGAAACCAGCTCGTACAATAAACAGAGGCAGAAGGGAGCTTGAAATGTCAGCAAACATTTGTCTTGATCATATCTCAAGTTTCAGAGAGGCCAATCATAAGCTGAAGCAGAAATGTCGCAGCCTGTAATTCAAACATTAAACCGCAACAACGTACCGATGGTGGAAATGTACGTGGAGTTGAAATTGTCCTCAGCAAAACGAATGATCAGACACGTTTTTCCCACTCCGCTGTCCCCGATGAGTAACAGTTTGAAAAGGAAATCATACTTTTTCGCCATGGTTGGAGCTGTTCTTCAAGTAGAACTCAAAGCGGGGGAAAGTTGGGTCTGTCTCTTTACCGGAGATCCTTCTCATCCACCGAACGCTTTAAATCTCGATTTCCTTTCCTTGTGAGTTACAACAAGCAGGCTCCTAAAAAACGCTGCTCCATGTAGCGAGTAGATCCTCTTTTTTTCCCCCTTTTTCACTCCCAGACTTGTCACCGGTAAATTCCGATCCTCCTCAGTGCCTCTGTGCTGTGTTTGGACTGCGCAGGATAAAGTTGAACTGTCTCTTTCAGATCAGCTCTCATGTATTAAAGTTTCATTCTGCTGC
>VUQS01018123.1:4452-19901 GCA_015108495.1 Heterochromis multidens | reverse complement strand
CATCATCAGTAAACACTAGTGTCCCAGTGCCACTGGCAGCCATGCACGCCCAAGCCATCACACTGCCTCCGCCGTGTTTGACAGATGATGTGGTATGCTTTGGATCATGAGCTGTTCCACGCCTTCTCCATACTTTTTTCTTGCCATCATTCTGGTAGAGGTTGATCTTGGTTTCATCTGTCCAAAGAATGTTTTTCCAGAACTGTGCTGGCTTTTTTAGATGTTTTTTAGCAAAGTCCAATCTGGCCTTTCTATTTTGAGGCTTATGAGTGGCTTGCACCTTGCAGTGCACCCTCTGTATTTACTTTCATGCAGTCTTCTCTTTATGGTAGACTTGGATATCGATACGCCTACCTCCTGGAGAGTGTTGTTCACTTGGGTGGCTGTTTATCTATATTGTCAGCTATTCATATCTGGTTATTTCAGCTGTTGCTTGATTCTCTTAGCAAATTCGAGTTTGTTAAATGAATTTAATAACAGGTTTATCTAGCTTATTTATTTAACTCGTGCTGCTATGGTTAATAACTTCTATTTTTTTTATCAACCTTTTGTCTTGCTATTCATTTCAAATATGAATCTATACTGTATAGATTTATACTCTATAACAATTTCTACCATACATAGGTATACTATTTATATGTACACCTAATAAATTTTAAGCTTTTATCTTTCATTTTGTCAGTTATGTTCAGCTAACAACTTCATTAGCTTATCCACATAATTAGACAACAATGTCAGCTGCTAGCCATACTCAAACCTAATACTAATAATATTTTAATATTTTAGCATTATTTGTAGCTAACTATTTCAACTTTCTATCCATTATTTCAAGCCAATAATTTTTTTGTTTATTCACAGTGCTAGCTAACTGTTAGCTAACTGTTAGCTTTCAACTGCTAGCTATACTTAAACCACGTTCTGTCAGGGCAAGCAAGGCTATCAGTGCTTGTCAGTGAAATCTAAAAATAGACATTAATTAAAACCTACCAAAGTGAAAGCATCTCCTTGCATCTCAAACAGCTCTGTCATAAAGCTTCTCCCCTGTGTACATCCATCCTTTAAATTACTGCCATCTGTGGCCACCAGTGGTTATTGTCTCTGGAAGCAGGCTTGACTCTGCTTGCCCCTGATTCTACTGGAATCTGTAGCACCGTATATTGATGGGTCTATCTGTGTCTCATTAGCAAAGACTTGCAAATGAGCATTGTGGATAAATCTCTGGTCTTTGAGGGAAAGTGATGGGGGACTATGCTAGACAAGCTGTCCTGACATCAGTTACCATGTGTGCATTTGCTGGAACGGAGCTAGCATTGGCTACTGTGGCCAACATGTGTGATGTAGAGGAGTTAGAGTGTGGTTTGGAAAAGTTTTTAATAACTTCTTTAGCATGTTAGCGAAGAAAGCCTTGCTGATAGAGAGGAGACGTCAGCTCCTACAATGTGTGGTTTAATACACATTGTATCCTCACCCCCATGGCTGCCCCTCCCTGAGCCTGGTTCTGCCGGAGGTTTCCTCCTGTTAAAAGGGAGTTTTTCCTTCCCACTGTTGCCAAGTGGTTGCCCATAGGGGATCGTCTGATTGTTGGGGTTTTCTCTTCTCTCTGTATTATTGTAGGGTCTTTACCTTACAATATAAAGCGCCTTGAGGCGACTTTTGTTGTGATTTGGCGCTATTTAAATAAAATTGAATTGAATTGAATAAACCAGGCAAGTTGAACAGGTCCAGGCTGAAAGAACTTAGAAGGTAGCAGTTACAGTATTAACATTTAACACGGATTATGCTGTATGTCTATGTCTATGTCACAGTGTTCAAGCCTTTTAATTCAGCTCTGATTTTTTTTGTAATTTTATTAATATATCTTAATATATGTTCCAATCTTAAATCAATGTATAGGTCTGTTTTTCTGAACTCATTAAAAACTTTTTTAATACATGGTCTTCACAGAACACCCACTCAACACATGATTTTATAGAATATGATACTGAAGATTAAACAGAATATTAAGTATTTAAAATGAGCTGTTTGATCATTAATTATCTATGTCAATCCTTTACTTGTTTATCCAGATCTACTATTAATCTATTTTTAAGTTATTAATTAACTTTTGTGCTAAAACTTGTTCAGATCAGTTCAAAGTCCAGTTTATCTTGTTGAAGTCAAGACAAACACGTTTTGTCATAAAAGCAAAAAGCTTTGCTGGGTGTGGCTTCAAATCCTTTGATGGGGTTATTCCCACAGCAGCACAAGTCTAAAAAATACTTTGGCTTTGCTTTGACAAATAATTAGTTCAGGGAAAAGACAGTATAAATCAAGTGTATTAAAAAATTATGTGCATTCACATTTGGAGAAGATTCAAGCTTAAAAGGGACTATAACAATGTCTCACTGTCTTCACATCCAAAACACATTTTTGGCTTTTTAAACCAAATGCATCTTTTAGATGATCATGACCCCAAGCTCATATACTTTATGTGTTTTGCTGTTTCTTAACTACACTGTAGGGCACCACTATGAGCTCACCTGATTCAGCAGGTAAGCTATACCATATTGCCAAAAGTATTTGCTCATCTTCCTTTACACACATATGAACTTGAGTGACATCCCATTCTTAATCCATAGGGTTTAATATGATGTCGGCCCACCCTTTGCAGCTATAACAGCTTCAACTCTTCTGGGAAGGCTTTCCACAAGGTTTAGGAGTGTGTTTATGGGCATATTTGACCATTTGTGAGGTCAGACACTGATGTTGGATGAGAAGACCTGGCTTGCAGTTTCCACTCTAATTCATCCCAAAGGTGTTCTATCAGGTTAAGGTCAGGGCTTTGTGCAGGCCAGTCAAGTTCTTCCACACCAAACTCACTCATCCATGTCTTTATGGACCTTCATGCCTAGGTGCTTGATTTTTATTGGAACACCTGAATTCAATTATTTGGATGGGTGAGTGAATACATTTGGCAATATAGTGTATGTACTGAAGGCTTGAGTTCTGAATGGAGGGACCTGAGCTGGAGTCCTCCCCAGACCATTTTCTGTCATCCACCCTCACTTTCTCCCCACTCTCTCGTCTATTCCCAGCACATTTTTTGCGTGTCTAATAAATGTGCTGACTACTGGACTTCATGAAGTCCAAAAGAGTGACAAGGACATATTTTACCATGCTTTTCACACACATATTTGGTTTAAAATCTTTGATTTATATTGTCCTTTTCTAATTCTTCCAGTCAAATGTATTGCAGTACTGTGCAAAAGTCTTGAGTCACCCCTCATTTTTTAATATTTCACAAGGAAAATGAAAATAGGTGCAGTGATTTATTGAAACATGCAAACATACATGGAAATACAGTATATAAGGCAAAAACAGAGTTTGTACAATTCTAATAAGCTTAAAAGTCAATATTTGGTATGACCACCTTTATATTAATTAATATAGCCTGAACTCTCTTAGGTAGCTTACTTGTAATTTCTTTAAGTAGTCTTCAGGAAAAGTTCTCCAGGCTTCTTGAAGGAGGTTCAAAGCTCTTCTTTGGATGTTGGCTGCCTTTTGTTACGTTCTCTGTGTAGATAATTCCACACTGCTTCAATAATGTTGGCCTCTGAGGTGGCCAATCCATTACTGATATTGTTCCATTGTATGTTTTCTATAAAGGTATGCTTTTACTGCATTGGCAGTGTGTTTGAGATCATTGTCATGCTGAAAAATGAAGCTGATCAGACTCTTTCCAGATGGTATTGCATGGTAAATCAAAATATGATTGTACTTTCTGTGTTCACACCACTGGCTGAAATGCAGCCCCAAACCATGACAGAGCCTCCACCGTGTTTTACTGATGGCTGTAGACTCTTTCCTGATATCCTCTGGACATATTGACAACAATTTGAACCAAAATTTTCTCATTTG
Organism: Heterochromis multidens; assembly: GCA_015108495.1. Taxonomy (NCBI): domain Eukaryota; kingdom Metazoa; phylum Chordata; class Actinopteri; order Cichliformes; family Cichlidae; genus Heterochromis; species Heterochromis multidens. The sequence continues at coordinate 16,004 of VUQS01018123.1, read as the reverse complement.
GATTCATCACTCCATAGGACCTGTTGCCACTGATTTTCAGTCCAGTTCTTGTGTAATTTGGCACACCTGAGCCTCTTCTCCCTGTTTCCCTTCCTTAAAAATGGCTTCTTGACAACCCCCCTTCCAGTGAGACGATTTCTGATGAGGCTTTGGTGAACAGGGGACGGATCAGCTGAAAGGCCAGATGCATCTCTCTCTTTACTGGATTTTTTTGGATTTTTTCCTCTTTAAGGACTTGACTTTTAGATACTGTTTATCTGCTGTAGGTAGTTTTTTTTTAAGCCTGAAACTTCTTCTTTGGTGCTCCACTTGTCCAGTTTTCCTCAAATTGTTCAAGAACATACTGCACACCATGCTGAGATGTGCCAAGTAAACTTTTGGAATCACCTTGTTGGTGCAAAAACACTATTTTATGTCTGTCAAACTGTTATCTTTGGCATTTTTGTAGATTCAACTAAAGAAATGGGAATAAATGGTGTTTTTGCGACAGGCTGGTAGTAAAAAAAAGTGCCTAAAGATAGAATTTAAAATTGTTTTTTTGCTAGGTTGTCTGTTATATGTAGACACAACACTGGTTCATCACTTGAGTTGGGTGCCTTTGATTGGAAAAATGAGTGGAAAAAGCAGCCGATTTCCAAAGAAAAACATTTAAAGACCTTCAGAAATCCTGGAGAACGATTGTTCAAGACCACTTTCAAAAGTTAGAAGAAATTCTGACTCCTTTGAAGCAAAATATAAAGAAATGAAGGATGACTCAAGACGTTTGCACACTACTGTATATTTCAAGATAAACCCCTTTAAGTGTATCGTCATGTTGTAAAGGCGTCCAAACAAACATGAAAAACAGAACAATACAAAACATCCTAAACAAGATAAAAAGAAACAAGCCTTACAGCCTTAGACAAAGAAAATCTAATAAATAAATTACTTAATAAAGAAATAAAGGAAGTAAAATGAAAGTGTTATTGAAAACCTAAGTAATTTGTCTTGAAATCAAAAAGACAAAGCATGCTTGAAAAAACAAAGGGATGGCAGGAAGTTGATATTTAAAGGTAGCATATTTCAGTCAGAGGGAGCTTTTATCCAGCTTCCTTTGATACAGAATTGCCAATAAAGAAGATCTGATCAGAGCTTCTTACATAATCTGAAGAATGGGAGCAAAAATAGTTTCAGACAAAAAGGACAGTTAAAGCATTTAAAAAATAAACTGGTATCAGTGTTGTTGCACTACTGTTCTTTTCACTCTACAGTTGCATAAGAAGATATACTTAATATATTAATATAATTTATTGAAACACAGAGTTTGAGGAATAAACTTGTCCCATCAAGGATATAGAACTGAACCCCTGGAGTCTAGAAGCTGGTTGTAGAGGTGGTAAAGCAGGCAAGACTTGGATGAGGCTTTGAGTGACCAGGTTGAGGTGGAGCAGGAATGTGAGCCTTAAAAGTACAATGACAACACAGCACTGAGATTTTACGCACAGGAAACAGAAGCTGATTGGCTGATGACAGGACTGGGTTTGATGGCGTGGGAAAGTGGAAGAGATGAAAAGAATGGAATAGCTGCTTCATCTCAGTACATACTAAATAATAAAACAACACAGATTTGTCTGACTATGGTTTTTGAACCTTTTAGGTTGTTTGGTGTTCATAGTTTTGTTTATTGATCTTTACATTTTCTTCATTTTGGAGTCTATAGTTGTTGTTATTGGTTGTCTGTCTTTCTGTGTTAGCCCTGAGATAGACTGGCGACCTGTCCAGGGTGTACCCCGCCTCTCGCCCTGTGACAGCTGGGATTGGTTCTAGCCCTTTTAATTATGGTTCTCACTTCCTGTTTTATTTTGATAGTTTCTGGTCTCTCTAGTGTCTTGTGTTTCGTTTCAGTTCCCCTCCTGTCTCATTATCTTTGATTATTGTCACCTGTGTTTCGCCTTAGGTTTTGTCTCAGTGTCTGTTGTCAATCATGTGTCCTCCCTACTGGTTTATGGAACTTTGTGGATTTAGTTTGCTGTTCATTTCATGGACTTTATAATTTTGGACTCTCACTGGCCCCAATAAAAGCTTGTTTTTTTGTTTATATCTGCTTACTCTAGAGTTTGCATTTGGGTCCCTTGTGCCTGCAATTCATGACAAGAATAAGACCTAGACCTGGAGTTTTAACTCTTATATTTTAGCCATCATATCTGACTAAACTTTACTAACACTGACAAATACAGCTTATGTCAAGAAATCTAACAATCTCATGGCTATTTGTTGAAGAAACATAAAAAAAATGACATAAAACCAAGCTACCATCCTCTGAGGATGTACATCATAACCACTAAATGTGATGTGTCATTTTTTACCATGCAGCCCTCAATCATATACAGGCTCTCTAAAATGCCAGTCAGTTGTCAAAACTGTGACAAACCTGGCCTTAGAGACACAGACATTATGGGTGAGAGACGTGGCACTCATGGCGGTAAAGCAAAGATTTTGGGAGTATAACTTCCATGGGGGGAAAAAGGTTTTAAAACCTTTTTTGAGAAAAAGTCTGCGAACATTTGCAGATTTGTTCTAATCATATTTGACTGTTGATTCTATAAATATAATGAAATTAAAGCTAATTTATGTAATGCTTAAAAAACTACCTAAATAAGTGCCCAGAGGCCTTCCAAGATAAATAACCAAGTGCCTAGACTGGCTTCTAAAAGGCCAGTTCTCTTTACATCCGTCTCTACTCTTACATGTTGCTTTGCTTCTTTTAATTCTTCTCATCATGACCTTGGATTAGGTGGTAGAGTGGGCGTGGGAGTAGTGCCACAGTAACATGACAGAGGAACCACTCATTTGAGATGAACACTAGAGGGAGTTCTTCAGCTGAGTCCACAGCAGGATGTCCTCTGGGTAATTTAATGCAAATTGAGTGTAAATTTCAAGTAGGCCTCTTTGTGTCCTGGCTGTGATTATTTTAAACATCTGAATGGGTCTGCACACGTTTCCTTCTGTATAACACACTCAGCTCTTAGCTGCAGTTACTAAGGCCATATCTCCATATGTTTTGTCACTTCCATGGTCATGAGCCAGCTCCACACTCAGTGCTTTAAGTTCCTTTGTTGCTCTGGGTAATGTCAAGCAGGCCTGTGACGGACAAAAACGCCTTGTTCTCGGTCACTGCACGTCAGCTGAGCTGAGATTGTAAGTGAAGGATAAAAAAAAGGTAAACAAAGCCTTGGACTGTTTGGGTGCCCATCAAAGGGCACACTGACCACGACCTCGATTAACACTGGAGACATGATGGCTTGGCGTGACTGGTGTGGGGAGAAATCAAGTATTTTTGTTCTCAAGGGAAATGTGTGGGATGTATCACAATGTAACTGAGTAGACTGAGTAGAATAAGACAATTTTTGGTTAGACAGCATCTCTCCATGAGGAACTGTCCTTCAAGCTTTGATGTTCGACCACAGTCTGAGATCTCTCACTGTCTTTGTGCTGAACAGCAGGCTTTGTGTCATTATTTGCCCTCTAGTTCTACAAACAGTGCAGTAGACACTGTACAGGGCTCAAAAAGAAAATGCCAGCCCAGTATCCTTTTGTTAAAAAAAATCTTTGTCTGATTATGAAGAGCGAGGACAAAGGCAAGTGAAGACCTCCAAAAGAACACAGATTTACAGCTCAATGCAAACATTAGGGACTGTGTGAAATTTAGTGAGCACATCAGAGAGTAGAGAAATAAAAAAGGAAGCTGCTAGCCTTATAGTTTATTGTAAAAGAGCATTGTTTTATTTTATTTCCCTCTCGTCTCCTCTTTGTATTCCTCCTTTTTTTTTTTAAACCTGGGTCATGAAGCACTCAGATTTGCACAGAAGCATTTAGATGTTACACAGATGATTCTTTGCATCACTGTGTAAAAGATGGACATAGCCACCATGATGCCACCCACTGGTTAGTGAAGTCCCTTTATGAAGCCTTGAGTTGAACGTTTTTGCCATGTTTGTGTTTGGAAACTGCACATGACGTTCTCTTTTTAGACCTGGAAGCTACATCCATCTTTTATTTTGTCTATGATCAAGCTGCAACTTTCATGGTGGAAAAATAAAGCAAGTGCAAATAAAAGAAGTGCCAAAAACTGCAGTTCCTGAGTAGCTCCAAAAGTGAACCAATCTCCTTAGACTCCCATGTTAAAGTGCCCAACTAAATTGCACCGAAAAGCATGTTTTAGCTGATCCTTAAGTGGCAAATTTTTAGAAAGTAGAAGATTTCAAATGAAGTCTTGTATATTTTTGAACTGAACTCAAACCCAATGCTAACCCTAGCCCTTGTTGTGTGATGGTCCTATAAAAAGCTGTCTAGACCACCATCTGCTTTGCAGTCAAAATATGTGCAGTAATGCGGACTACTCTTGTTTGTGTTTGTGCTGCCGTTGGTCCTTTAGTTTAGACCCAGCCCTGGAGAACTTCCTTGCAGTGAAATGAAAACCATCCACTCTAGCCATCTGTAATGATCGTTGTTGTTCCCTGACGCTTTCTTGTCCAAGCCAACCTTTCAACCAATCAGTGTTCTCCCTACACATAACGTCCTCAGCATCCAGCTACACTCTGTTGTTGTTGTTTTTTTGGTTTTTTTGAAGGACTGCACGTCTGCATTGGTTGCACACCCATTATCCTTCCGTCTGCATAACCAAACCTACACAAACACTCAAATGCAATATCATAAATTCAGTTTAACCATAGATGGGTCACCAATAACCTGGTGGAAGTAAAGAGGTTGGCGTGGCTGCTTTGACTGACAGGTTGACACAGACCTTAGCTGCAGTTACTAACATGCTATATCTCTTCAATCTGTGCTTTAGGTCCTTTTGTTGCTGTGGCAAATATGTCAAAATTGTCATAATGGAGAAAACACCTTGGACATCATATGACTTTTGGGACTTGTAAGCATAGAGTGTACATAACTGCAACCAGTTTAGGCAGATAATTTTTAAATATGTATCCAGCCTTTGTTTGGATTTGTAGTAATGTGCACTTGTAATGATATAATAATGTTTAATGACATATTTTCCCAGCATGATCCACACAGAAACCTAAAGAAAAAAAAAATACCCCAAAGTTGTTTCCATTTACACTTAGATGAAGAAGTCCCTTATATTCATTGTTCCAGCTTTGGTACTGATAGGAGAGCTACAGCACGTGAACAACACAGTCATCTCATGTGAGTAACACTGACTGCAGGGGGGGGAGGCACACTGAGGAGGTAACCACACCAAAGTCACCATCATGCCACCAGGGTACATTGTGAGACTCATTAAAGTGCATTAAACATCCTCCCTGCGGAACAATGAGAGGCCCCGGGTCCCTGAGGCAGAGCCTGAGGCTGGCTGGGACTGATATGGAGACCCAGGGGATCCTGTTCACCCAGGCCTGTCACTACCAGACTCATCTACAGCTGCCAAACTCCATTCTCCTCTGATTCTGTCATCAGCCAGTCAGCAGGCAAATACCGTCTGGAGCTAAAAGAAAGGATAAAACACAAGCCTGTCAGCACTCAAAAAACATGCTGCTATTCCTATTCGGCTCCTAAATTGTACCTACAAGAAGATAGTGTGGGTTTATGACCATACAACATGGTATGCATATGATCAAGCCACCTCCCATTCAGTTCTGTCTGTATTTGCTGTTTTTCTTTTCTTGTTATCAGAATAAATTGATTATTGGAAACTTGGGAGTGAACCAACTCAGTATTCCTAGTATCATTTTTCAATTCTTAGTTTTGGTTGTTGTTATTCTTTGTTTTGTGCATCATTACTACAGAAGAAAATGTGCTTATCTGTTACAATATACAGTACATATTGTGGACTGATCCTTCTAAATAAGCACTAAATTAGATCAATTCTGTAAGTACTGAAGTATAAATTTTACACAATATGGCTCCTCAACCATTTAGTCAGTTCATTACTACTAGGGTAAACAGAAATAAAATTACAAGAAGTCTGACTAGACAGGACTGCATTATTCCTTTGAGGAAGAGTTCTTTTGGTCAGTCTGCATTTTCTGTAAAGGCTGTGCAACAGTGGAACTCTGTACCCATCAGTATCAGAGAGCAGAATACATATAATATTTTTAAATGTCAGTTAAACAGTTGGTTGATTGATAATCAATCTTGTCAGCACTGATTTGGTTGTATTCTCCTATTGCCATTTTGTTTTCCTTTATTATGGGTTTTTTAGTGTGTTTTTTCCCTATGTTTTATATGTTTTATATGTTTTTATAATGTTGATACTATATATTGTTTTGTTTTTAGGTTGCTTTTAAGATCCAGCCAAGGACTGCTGATGAAAATTAGCCTATGGCTAACTCTGGTGCATTTACAGCAATGTTTATTAACGTACATTGTCACTGTTAAAAAAAATAAACAAATTAATAAGAAACAACAACAACAACAACAAACAAACAACAAAAAAACAAGATTTCTCAGAAAATGTTATGCAAATTATCTGGAAACCTTAGACTTGTATGGACAAACTTACATTGTGTAAAACTGGAAAACTTTTTTTTTTTTTTTAAATGGATATTTTATTCAATTTTTTGTAACTTTTAGGACATACCATTGTAATTCATTAAATAATTAAAAAAGGAAACAAAATATGTATTATTTTATTCACTCATTCATTTATTCAGTATTTTATTATTTATTTAAGTTTGAGAACATACCATTTTTTGGTTTGTTGCTGTTGTTTTTAAATCTGTTTGTCTTTGCTCATAAATTAAATTAGAATATATGTTATTAATTTTTAACCTTTATGGTATATTTATTTATTTACTCACTTATTTATTTTACCACATTTACTATTATTATTATTATCATTATTATTATTATCATCACATTTTTAACATTTAGGATTTCTTTTTTTATTTTATCACATTTTTTTACCCTGTTTGGTTTTTTTTTTTTTAACATATTTATTCATTTTGTCTGTGTTTCTGAATGAAATTACAAGGACACCAAATACACATAGATGTATATATTTGTAAAAATATTTTCTTTATTTTTAACTTTTAGGATGTATTTGTTGTTGTTTTTTAACATTTAGTATTTTAGTGCATTTAGTTGTACCATTGCTTTCTGTTTTTTGTTTTGTTTTGTTGTCTGTACTTGTTTGTGTTCGTGAGCGACATTACATAGTCTAAAATTCAAACATATTATTAGTACGAATTATTTATTGATTATTAATTATTTATGTGTTATTATTTTTATACTTTATTTTTAACTTTAAGTAGGGTTATTTATTTTTTGTTTTTGTTTTTGTTTATGGCAGATATTCTTCTTCTCTTCTTTTTTTTGTCCCTGCTGAGAGGTGAGGGAGGAGGGGGGAGGTGGGACCCGCTGACGATGCTGCGTGCGCAGCTCTCAGTCTGGAGTCGCTAAGACGGGACCGCAATGAAGAGATAAATGGCACCCTTATCTATTTATTTCTAAGTATCACGGAGCTCCGTCATTGTTAATTGAGAGAGAGCGGCACGATAAAACAGCTGCTGACACTTGAAAGGTAAGAAGTGCTGGTGTTTGTAGCAAACCTGGTTTATTTTATGTACGAAATCCATTAAAGGACCGGAGATGAAGCAGGGTCAACCACCGGTTTTCTGGTCTTTACGTCGCTGAAACGTAGATTTCGTTTTAACCTTATCACGTGTGCTAAATGTGAATTATTTCTTTAGTGGTGGGATCTCGTTTTTAAAAGGTAATAAAACGTTTTTCCTAATTTCCCAGGCGATTGCGCAGCAGCTAGCTTGCATGGTGTCTGACAGTGCGTTAAATGTACGCCAGCTGAGGGTGATAACAGGTTATTATTGAGCTCCGGGAGCCCTCTGTCGCTGCCCCCGGTTACCACTTTAATGTCAGCGGGGCTTTCGCGTTATTGCGTGAAATGTGCGGGGATGTGCGCGCAGCCTCCCTGCTTTTCAGGGCGAGCCGTCGGCGGCTGGCTGTGGGGACCAGACACACCAGGGACCGGGCTCATAATGTGCATATCTGTGTGGGAGCACGGCGACGCTGGGTGCAGGGACACAGAAATGTGGAAGGAAGGCAGGCAGGAAAATATCCTCAGATGAACCCGGCAGTGTCACACTCAGGGTCTTTTGCAATAGCCTGGGCATTTGCTTAGAAGTGGTACAAGAAAACAGCTCCTGCAGATATGAGCTCACACAAGAGGAAAACACCCAGTATGGTCTCTAATTTCTGCTCTTTCTTGTGTAATTTCGTGTTTATAATGTCCAGCTGGTACAAAAGGAAAACAGGACATTTTCAGTGCGACTTAATTGCAGATGCAGTATATTTCACATGGAGACAGGTGTCAGATTAAAGGAAAAATCTGAACCTTTGACCCCTGCTGTTATGTAGTTGTTCAGACTGTATATAAAAGATGGACACCACCACAGCGACATCACCCATTGGTTTGTGGACATTTTGAAGCCCCAAAGTTGCCATTTTGGGTACCATCATGGTATTTTTCTGGAGTCAGAAGTGACCACACTTAGACCAGAGAATGAAGTGCTCAGTAACATTATATAAGGAGGGGACTTGGGACCCAACAAATCTTGAATAGAAGGTGGGCTCATCCTTCTCCCTGGCCACACTTTCCAATTCCTTTTGGGGGATCCCAAAGCATTCCCAGAACAGATGCGATATATAATCTCTCCAGTGGGTGCTGGGTCTACCTTGGGGTCTTCTCCCAGTTGAGCGTGCCTGGAAAATGTCCAAAGTGAAGCGCCCAGGAGGCATCCTAACCAGATGCCCGAACTACCTCAACTGGCTCCTTTCAATACTGAGCTCCAAATCTTCTGCTTCATTCAGAAAAACCCAATAAAGCTGAAGATTTGGAACTCCGTAACCTTGCCCGGAAGTGGGAAAACGGGGCCCTCTCATGGAGCAAGCTTGGGATCCGAGCATCTAGTGGGCAGGCCTGTGTCCATGGGTCTTGGTCAGGCACATCCCGAAGAAATAACATGGCTCTGCCACCCTGTGGGCCCACCAGTCACTAGGACAGGCAGTGAGTTCTGCCCCCTGGGAGCAAATTTGCCAAATAATTTGAGGGGTTTTTTTATTTTTTTTTTTTAATCATTTTTAAATAACGAATATCTACATTAAGTTTTTATGTCCCTTGACCATTGAAATTATGGCTCTCCCCAATCATTTAGACAGGGACTACCTGCCTAAATCACCCAAGACTCAAGTGAGCAAGCTTAACCCGGGAGTACACCAGGTGCTACTGCATTGGTTCTGGTTCCACTCAAAACAATGCTGTCACCGCAACACATTTCAGAAGTGCCCGATTTATTTATTTTTTGCCAGAGCTGAATCAAGCTGCACATAAAGGACCCCGTGCAGAAAAAAAACGCTCCACTTCTGAAATGGTCCCAGTGTATTCTTGGAGTTAGTTAGGAAGATGCTTTGATAAACTGCGTGGGTGCATCACACAGACAAAGATATCTGTAAATTAGTGTTGTTTAACCTGCTCCTTCACAAGAAAAAACACACTTTTTGTACCTCACAATAAGCCCTTTTATTTGTCCGATAATCCTATTAAAAATGCTCCAAAAACACAAATGGAGATTTTCTGTTCAGTGACAGCTGCTAGCTACAGCTGCCCATGTCAGGTCACCTGCCAATCAAAGCGGCCACACCCCTCACAAATAGATAAGTTATAAAAAACAAATCAGCTCATGTTCAGTTGTTATGAAAGGAGAAATCAGCTGAAGAGACCAAAACTGTTTTTTGTATCAGGCTTTAAATATGTTTTTCTGCTGTAACACTGGACATTTGAACATGGGAGTCTATGGGGACTGACTCACTGTTGGAGCCATCCTCAAGTGGCCATTAGAGGAACTGCAGTTGTGGCACATGTCACAGTGGTTGATGATTGTGGGGCCACTTTTATCCTTTATTCTGAAACCAGTCATGTCTTCCAGAAAGAGAGAGTACCCTCATCCATAGAGCGAGAGGGGTCACTGAATGTTTTGATGAACATGAAAATGATGTGAATCATCGCAGTCGCCAGAACTCAACCTGAATGAACACGTGGAAGATTCTGGACCGACTTTGCTTCCATGAAGGTGCATAGAAGCTATTCTGGTTTTCTTCAGGTTTTCCTTTAATTTGCAATAACATTGTTTAGTATTGTACTACATAAATAAATACTAAACTGTACACATTAGCTGTACAGTTTAGTATTAATTAATGGCTGCACCTCCGACAGAGTCCATAAACCTTGTTTTAGCCTGAATGAAGAAATTATTGAAGGAGGTCACAGATTACATGCTGAGTGTTTTACATATTCATTCAATTTCAGGCAGATTTTTGCAGCGTGTTTATTGTGTGTGTTCATATTGCAGTGACTACAAAAAAAACCTATTTGTGACCGATCCATGCATAACAATTACTGACCCTGAGGTGCAGATTCTCGGTGTAAATGTATTTTAATGTGGTTGAATTGTTAAATAATCACAATCTAAACTGGATTTCTCACTGGCAGACTGGTTAAAAATGTGACACAGTGATCATCATGATGAGTATTCCAGTGCTAAATTATTGTAATTGTGAAATTTGACTGATTGTGGCATTTAGGGGATCAGCTGGCAGACCACCCGCTGAATAAAAGATGAGCTGCACTGATGTGAAAGCAGTCTGCATCGTGATGAGGCTTCTGTGTGTCTCTGTAATGAGATGTAATTGGCTACTGGAGCGGAGGGGTGTTGAGAGCGATGACCTTTTAGATCATCAGCCATGCTCTATCCATCCCTGGTGTTTTCATGTCCTCTGGTCTAAACTCTAAATCAAACCCACAACAAGGAGGTAAAGAGAAAAAATAGTCCCTGTAATGTATGTCGACTGCAGTGCAGCTTAATGCAATTTGAAGTGAAGGCGTTGTTGTTTTCTCTCTGCTGTTGACTTACTACAGTATAAATTCCACCAATGAGGCGAGGGGAAAAAAGAGGAAATGTGGAAATCATTACAGTAACAGGGACAGGGGAGGGATCTTATTTGGCTCTCCGTTGGGTCTCCTATTTACTCAATTAGCTGTTACTGGCTGGTGAACACAGACCTCTCCCAGATGACGTGAGAGATTTAAATGTGCCGCTGGTCTTATCGGTGTGAAGAAAACATGCTCTGCGCTCATTCAGACACATGGTTACAGGTTTGTTTGTGCTGCATGTTTCCTACATTAGCTCATTTATCATGAAAATTGCATTATCCTGGAGCTGTTTTTAATAGCCTAAGCTACAAACTCTGTTATCATGTGGGACTGGAGTCTCTGTTAGCGAGCTGGATGTAGGACATTTAAGCTAAAGTTGGAAATATGGTTTGTCCAGCCTGTTTATGAGGTGTTAGATGTAGCCAGAGGGGCTGGTAGTATTTTGTCTTTTCTGTTACACCACAAGCCCACAGGTTTTGTAAAATTACTTTAGCTTATAATTTAAGTTATATATGTCTTTAGCAGAAAAAAGGTCACAAAATGTCTTACAGATTTAGACTGTACTTGGGTGGGCAGCCAAGGAATATTTTAGGTCTCATTTCAG
>VUQS01018121.1:78311-95751 GCA_015108495.1 Heterochromis multidens | reverse complement strand
AAAAATCAAACATAAAAAAAAAAAAAAAAAAAAAAGCCTAAAGTCCTAAAGTCCTAAATCAAAAACTATTTTGATGAAAAAATTTGACCAGATGCAAAAAAAAAAAAAAGTAAAAGTAAAGCCCCACAATAATAATATACATCATTCCAATTGCGCTGTTGACAACAGCTTTTTTATTGGTGACATTTATTAATTTTTAGGCATTGACAAAAAACTAATGATGCTTTTTGATCCAAATACAATAAAAATAGTTTTTCCTCATTAGAGCCTGTACTACCGTTTGTTGTTTACACTTCAGTTATTAGTGTCTGGTATATTGGTGTGTATCCCTGCACAGAGCTTCATAACAGAAAATACTTGGCATCATGGGTTAATGTGGGATTTGGCAAATGAAGGAACCCTAAGATTGTGTGGGGTGAACTTGGGTGTAGCAGTAGACTGTGTGGAAAGAAATGACTTAGAAGTGATGTAAAAGTTTTTTTTTATTGTGAGCACCAGTAGTGCTTTGAGATTTAGTGTTCCTTGTGCATTTAACCAGCTGAATTCCACAAGATATAAGCAGATGTTAGTATAAAAGGTAAAATTTGGTGAGTGAATCTAACCAGCATCTTCAGATTAAATTTAAATTGATTTCTGCTACCCTTAATGTAACCTAACATTGACCATGAACCCCACAGTCTGCTCTGTACCAGTCCAAAATAGTTCACTACTATAAACTTCACCACAATCCTGCAAACTAAACAGTTTAGCATGCACAAATTGTACTAAACTGCCTCGTACTTTCATGCAGCCTTTGAACAACACAAAGTTATTGAACTTCAAGTTGTTTGTCAAGACATTTCAAAATATGAAAAACAACTTCAGCAACACATCATGTGTAGATCCAATATCTGATTTTAAAAAATCTAAAATGAATTAGAGGATTACATAAGCTTTGCATTTCTACTTTATCAAACATCACAAGCTCAGCAATCCTTACCTTTGAAAATAATGACTCATCTTACTCTCCAGTCCTGAGAGTGTCACACATTATGTCTTTTTATCGCTCCTTAAAAAATACAGCAACTGTATGTTTCGCTCACAGACTCATTATGATCCAAACTGCACAATAACAGTTTGTGTTTGTTGATATTTGTTATGTTTTTTTATTTTTTTTTTTTTTCAAGACAAAACAAATGTTATTTACTGTACATCAGTTTGTAGACAACTAGTGCCAATATTTAAGAAAAATAGAAGCATTTATTACTGTTTTTAGGACAGTTATATAAGTAAGTTTGTAAGAACCTACAGTATAACATGATTCATCAACAACTCAACTCATAATGGTGCAAAAAATTGCGACAAATGTGTGGACCAATAAAGAAAATCACACACACACACACACCACAAGATCGTTGGTTTGCGTATCCATGTTTTTTCATGTGCTGTTTGTTGTTTTTTTATGTGTTTTCTTACAAATAGTTGCAGCAGTTGGTGACCCAGTGTGTTTTGCTACTTTTTTTTCACCCCCTTTTCTTCTTTCTTTCTGTCTCTTTTTTCCTACCTGTTAGCTCCGGCACTGCTATACTACACATATACTCATGTGAATAATAATAGAAACGAATAAATAAATGAAGAAAAGAAAAGAAAAGAAAAGAAAAGAAAAAGAAAAAGACAATCAAGATGAGCCTATAGAGAGTCCACAGAGCTCGTCCTGGAAAAGCAAACCTGCCTGGCACAACAGCGCATTCAGACCACGACTCTGACCCCAAAAGATGCCAGACAAGACAATGTGTTTTGATACAACATTTTCTATGTTGTTTGAAACACTGAAGTCCCACAACCGCAACTTAATTGACATCTGCGCCATGAATGCATGACCGATATGAGAAGGGAAAAAAGATGTGTTGAGGGTGTAAGCAGGACCGTATGATGACATTGCTTCACTGAGCAAATATCTCCATGCCATCAGCTGGAAGCAACCAGGCTGCAGCATACAAAAAATGTAACTAATTCGGCAGTATTATATAGTAATCTGCATATTCATTAAGTGAAGGTTAATGAATGTGATAGGCCTACTTTAACCTGTTTGCCACAACAAAACATTACCTTCCATAATAAAAAAATAATACTTTTTCCAATCAATAATGATGACTATGTCCCCCATGCTCTGATTGAGATCAGGACTTTAACTGAATGTAACAAAATTTATTTTATGTAGCTAATAAATTGCAATTCCATGTATTAAATCTGACCTCTGTGAAGTGCAGAAAAGCAGAGTGAAATTAGATCCAGACTATGATTCTGATCCTGCCTAGAAGTTGAAGAAAATGAATGATAATAAACAGTTATTGAAGTTACAGTTGTTGCGCAAAGTGTGTCAGTACACACACGAGCTGTTTTTCTTTAGACATGCACATATTGCACATATTGATCCTGCTGTTGAGAGTTACAGGTAATCTTGGATTAAAATTAGTGAGAAAAGATGTGTTTTCTTTAACATTTCAATGTGCAATAAATGAGAAGTGCAAATAGTGAAAACTAAAATATAAATAGGACAGCAAACTTCTTGCAACTAGGAGAAATCAGTGGTTGCTCAGTGCTTGCATTGAATTTTTTCACATCTGGCACATCTACAAGTAGTTGCAGTGACCAAATGATCGCCAAAAGGTTGCGCTTGCAACACCCTCAACCACTTTTGACTGCCAACATGTTGCAATCAGTTTAGATCAGTCTGTGCTGATGAGTGCAACTCATCTGCAATGTGTCTCTTTGCAACAGGGGACTCAACTCAACTTTTTGCCAACTGGTTGTATTCTACTTGTATAAGCAAGGTTGCCGAACATGAATTTCTCTTTAGTCTGAATTTCTGTCTATGTAGTTATCATACAGTAATCACAGTAATCAGAGTGTGTGTTATCACAAACAGATTGCATAATTAATCTGCCAATGTAATTGCCAACTAGACCCTATTCCACTGCAAGCTTATAACTGACTCAGTTTTACTGCCATTTTACTGCCATTTTACTGCCGTCTTGATGCACCAAAGTCACTTTGAAAATGGGAACTGCCTGCAAGTGGTCACAGACCTGTCCCCATCTTTGAAGCAACCATTTCACTCACTGTACTCAAAAAAGGTGTAAAATGCAACTGAAATATATAAAATCAAAGATTAATTTGTTCAAAAAATTAATCTTTAAGGAAAATGTGCTTGGTATAAACTCCATGTAGACCAATCAAGTAAATTTAAATTGACCAGATTCCATGAAATTTAACATTTTACACTGTACTTATGTAACAAAATTACATCGAAAATGTACGTAATTAAATTAGTTAAAGTCATGAATTTGGGCAGAATTTGTTTTTGAGTGTGTAGTGTCACTGTAGCATTTGAGAGTGCTGATGAATTACTGGCTTCTTATTATTACTTGTTAATACTGGCAATTGGAAAAACAAAGGCAACTGACAAATCTTAATATCTTAAATTATTAACTGACAGTAAACAATTTATATGTAATAAATTAAACTGAAAGAAAAATAAGTCATCTGGTCTCTTATATGCAATGAACAACATTTAACCACACTTAACAGAACATTATCATACAAATTGAAATGTATAGATATGTGTATAACAACATCAGCTGATCCCCATGCGAGAAAAAATTGGAAGGACCTGAAATGTCAAATGTTTAGCATTAAATAGCAAATGTTAGCATACAAACAGGTTTCCCTCAGATGCTGAACATGGCTAATATTATACCTGTTAAACATCAGTATGTTACCATTACCATTATAAATATATCAGCATGGCAACAGTATCATTTATCTAAATGTAGTACCAGGCTGGACTTTGGGTATCTGGTCTTTCCTTGAAATATTGTTGTGCAATGGGCTATCAGGGAAAATTATGTGACCTTCCTCAACAAAAGCACTAATTCAACTGTTGTAATAGAAAATGATTAGAGGTGCATTTATGATGAATATTAGTAGCCTACATTCACTACCACATTCACAACAGATGGCAAAGCACACACTTTAGCGTAGTCCTGATTTTCGTCCCTTTGAAGGAAAAGCGAGTCATCACTTTGCACTCTCTTGCTCCCACCAGTTCCCTACTGTCATCTCCCACTGCACGTTAAATGTATTAACCTGAAAAGAGGCCTGCATCATAGAAAATGCATTTCCTGCATCAGCACACACCTGTTTCACTTGACATTCATCTAAGTAAAGAGAGAAAAAGGGACAAAAAGGATTGAAAATAACCTTGACGTATAATAGAGCTCATTTCAACACTTAACCTTCATCCATTTCTCCATTTTCTATATCTGCTGCTTTTCATGTGTAGAATACCAGATGTGATACTTCAGATATTTATCTATTTAGTACAGCACTCACGTGTACAATTAACAGTTATTACTGATTGTAAATATTCAATTCGACCATAATACCAGGAAGTGATAAATGATCTTGAATGGTGTATTTAATTGTGTTTGAAGAGGAATTTTTAGTGTTGCAATTAGAAATTTAGCATGCTGTTGAAAATGTTTTTTGTGCTGTTTTACAACCACGTACTGTAAAGGTTTCAATTTTTCCCTCAGCCTTTGATGGCAGAGTTGAAAAAAAAGGAAGAAATTAATGCAGCTAACAAGCATAGTTCTCAGAGCAACAATGTTTTGTCCGCAGCTTGGCAGTACAAATGCCGTTTCATTAGATGGAGAAGGTCAATTGTATCCATCACCCTTGCAGAGATAAATGAACAATTCTGTGGCAGCTAAAAGATCATCAATTGATGAAAGACTAACATTGATCTAAAGGAAAAAGGCTGGCATGTAAGTGCCTAAAAACTAGTTGTTTCTTTAACAAAATTAGCCTTTAAGGCACAGCTGTAAATGCTAAGCCTTTAATTAGCATGTTAAATGAATGTGATTCTAAACTATTACACATAATTACCAGGTGTCTGGGATTATTAAAAGTAGATTACTCATTCATTTATCTATATTAATTAACTCAGGGTGACCCATGAAAAAGTGTATTTATAATAGCATTACAACTGTAGACAAGTGAATCCAAAAACATTGCTTGAAACTTTATGACAATTTCCTTGAATACCAGACTTCTTTTTTGCTGATTATACAGCTTTGTTCCCATTACTAGATTCTGATACCTGGTTTATTCTGAGTGCTAACTCCGAATAAATATGTAAAAGATAAATATACTGTATTTTCCCTCCAGGTATGCTCTTTAACCTAAACGAAGATGACACAGACACAGGCTAGTGTGAAATCTCTGAGGGAAGTCTAGTTGGGGAAAGTCGTCCCCCCAGTCGATGTTTGAATAATGTATGAAGGATCTGGAGACATCACTTAGAGATGCTGCCAATATCAGCTGGGGCTCTGCCCACCCCTGTGGCTGCTGCCCTTTACCACAACCTTTTAAAGGTGGATTCCCCTAATGCGGATGCAGTTGTTTTCTAAAATACCCAAATGATAAGGATACAAATAATCCATTCAGTTGCCACATTGTGTGGTGCATTTTGTGTGAGACACACAAGGACATTCCCTTATTGAGATACAAAAGATGGACTGATAATCTAATCTTTTTATCCCCACCTATGTTTATGTGGTTTGACATTTTGAATAGTGCTCTTTGGACTTATACTCTTTTTTTCACCCACTAATGCAATTATTGCTCCTTCTAATGCTTTCTGTTTATTGCTAATGCTTTTTTTTTTTTCAAAGAGCAAATGTTCTTTTTTTTTTGCCCCATACTAAGAGGCACTCATTTTATGTTCTGTGTCCCATGTAAAGTAAAAGACTGCATTTTAAAATAATAAATAATGAAAAATACATATTATAAACTGACAGAAATACATTCTTAACTGCCAATGCAAGTTTTTAATTATTAGGATTAAATTACTGAGATCTGGGTTCTCCTCCCACGAGGCAGGTCCTCTGAGTTACATTATCTGCAACTTTGTTGATCCCCAAAAGACACATTCAAATAAATCCATGCTGAAAAAATTATGTTTTACTTGATATACAGAGCTGTGCAAAAGTCTTGAGAACCCCTCATTTTTTTTATATTTCACTCCCAAAGAGCCAGACTTTCTTTCTCTTTTTTGAAAGTGGTCTTGAGCAATAGTTCTTCAGGCCTTCTGAAGGTCTTTCAAAGTTTTTCTTTGGACAATGACTGCTTTTCAGTCTTTGCACCTGACCAATTTCTTTTTTTTGTTAAGCCACTTACCACTGACCTATGAACCATTCAAGCATACAAAAAATAGCATAAAAAATACTTTTTATTCAAGCATCAAACAAAAGTCCAACAAAGACCTGACACAGGACCTAAGAGATGCATCTGGACCTTTAGCTGATCCATCTACTGTTCGCTGAAGCCTCATCAGAAATGGTTTCAGTGGAAGGGTGGCTGTCAAGAAGCCGTTCTTAAGGAAGGGAACCAGGGAGAAAAGGCTGAGGAATTCCAAATTATACAAGAGCTGGACTGAAAATCAGTGGAAACAGGTCTTATGGAGTGATAAAATCTGACCTCACTCACGAGAGAGGTACAACAGTGAGGGTCTACAGACATCTGTGAAACACAGTGGAAGCTCTGTCACGGTTTGGGACTGCATTTCAGCCATTGGTGTTGGAGAGCTTGTCAAAATTGATGAAATTATGAATGCAGAAAAGTACCATCAGAGTTTGATATACCATGTAATTATATCAAGAAAGCATGTGATTGGCAATGGCTTCATTTTCAGCATGACAATGATCCCAAACACACTGCCAATGCAGTAACAACATACCTGGATAGAAAAACACACAGTAGAACGCTATCAGTCATAGAATGGCCTCCCCAGAGCCCAGACCTCAACGTTTTTGAAGCAGTGTGGGATCATCTTGACAGAAAATGAAACAAAAGACAGCCAACATTCAAAGAAGAGCTTTGAATGTCCTGGAGAACTATTCCTGAAGACTACTTAAAGAAATTACAAGAAAGCTTCAATAAGAGACTTCATGTGTTGAAGAATAGAAGTGGTCATACCAAATATTGACTTTCAAGCTTGTTAGAATTGTAAAAGGTCTGTTTTTACCTTATATATTGTATTTCCATGTATGTTTGCACATGTTTCAATAAATTGCTGCAACTATTTCCCATTTTCCTTGCAAAATATAAAGAAATGAGGGGTGGCTTAAGACTTTTGCACAGTTTTGTAGAGTACATACTGAAGTGCTAGGAGATAGGATTGGTTTTTACACTGAATTATTTCCAAGTAAAAGCAGTATTCCCACTGTAATTTAAAAACCGTTAAAGTTGGATGTCACCTATTGTCCTTCCTGACTCTAACACCTTCAGTTTTTCTCTTTATGTAAATTTTAAAATTTGCAAAGGGATATGGATCCTTCATTCGTTCACTTATAGCCTCAAAGTCAAGGCAAATCTAACTGTTAGGAGAAATAAATGTTAACATTTAGCATCTCAGATAAATCAAAGGTCCTTGGAGTCTGATTAACTTACCAACTATCTAAAGGAGATTCTACTCCTTTGGGAAATGTTCAAAAATGTTTTGACAAACCTTGTGTTGGCAAGCTGAAATAAACTCAAGGTGTCTCATATCAACTGCAATGGTACCTGGTGAAGGGTCTGTTCGCCTTTGGTTGTTTTGTCTAACTTGTTTACTGATGCCAGTCTTCAGTAAATAAGTCTAACAATGAACACATAGTCCATCTACATCTAGAGCAATGTTAAGTTGAATCAGAGCAATGTAATTATCTGGATTACTTCATTACTTTGCTTTCATATCAAGATTTTCATGCAATTGGCACATACAGCTGTATTTTGACCTCTAGAAAGACTGGGGACATTCACAGAAGGAGCATAAAAAGCTGTTGTAGGATGACAGTTTTGTCAAACATTGTCCAAATAAGCTTGCACTCTGTATATAACATTATTTGTCAATAAAATCAGTGTGCAGCTTTCTCCATTGGTATCAGGAAGGTCACAATATCCATCACCTCTTTAAAGTTGTTGTATCTGTCTCTGTGTGAGTGCCTGATGAAAACCCTAAACTGCGTGAGATCTATCAAAAAATCCACCATGAACTCTGGCTTCTGAAGTGAAGTGTAGCTATATTACATTTTTAACTGACAACACAAGCGAAAGCTCAAAATACAAGATGTATTTGTGCACGTTGTGAGTTCTGACTCTGCCTCATTAAGCAGTTTTTCTTATAGTCACTGATCAGACTTTCAAATTTGGCAATAAGAACAGCTTCTGTTTGATAGCATATGAATTGTTATGACTCTAAATCTAAGCTATATTATTTCTAAGAGAAAAGACACCTTTTAATCCACAAACAGATGTGAATGTCTGCTGTTCATTGCATAACAATCTGCTTGTTAATCAGTACTGTGAGGTGTGACTGCATTAATGAGGGTTCAGATATACCCTTTGTCACTGTCAAGCACTTTTCCCAACTTTCCTTGACAGCTTGTTAAAATAAATAGCAACTAAACAAGCTTTGATATGGTTTTAATCTGGATCCACATTTGCAACACAACAAATAATGTAGTTTCCCTGTCTAGGAGGCATCTCATAGAGCGACATATGGGAAAACTGCAAATGTTAAAAATCAAATCCTCACAGTTTGCTTAAATCATCCCCAGGCTGTACAAAGTAATAGGTGAGTTTCTTGCAGAATTTAAAAAAACAGAATGCCTTTAAGCACCGCCCTTTACTTTCCGTGACAGGTGCATGTTTGTTTTATTTCAAAGGGCTGTTTCTGTTTATGAAGCTCTTTTAAAAATAACTAAATCCCAAACTCCACTTCCTACCATATGCCCCATTACTGGAGACCGTCTTCTGATACCCTTTCATACTGATATCACCATATTGCTTGTCATCATCTCAGTGGAAAGTTTCCTGATGGCTATTCTGGAAGCTGAGCAGAGTTAGGGTTAAGCACAAACTGTGTCTAAATTGGGCCAGCACTGTCTTCACTGAGCAGATGGATTCTGTGACAGCTGCTGTACTTGTTGTATGCCTTAAATATTTCCTTGAGCCTTCAAGCCTCACATTCAACCCACAGCTGTGCCTGCACCAAAATCTGGAACCAAACAACAGAGTTGCACTCTGTTGTTTGGTTCTCAAGGCAGTTTGGTTTGGTTCTCATGGCAGAATTGAATAGAAACACTACTTTCACTTGTTTGGAAAATCTCCCTAGATAATAAGAAACTAATTAATCATTTATTATTAAAAGTAATAAGAAACAGCATAATCTTTTATTTTTATGGTTGTTTTATTGAGGTTTAATTTTGAAAGCGATGAGCAAATAATAAAGCATTTTCTTCTTTAAGCAAACACTGAGAAGAAGACATGTTGACAAGTTTGAAGTCATAGCTGAGGGAAGCTGTGCGGAGGATCTATCGGAATCACATTTGACAGTTCAACAGAGGCAGATGATTCCAGAGCTAAGGGGGGTTGGGGTTCATTATCTCCTAATTACATGAGATAGAGCGGAGGCTTACTGAGCTGGTGCAGGAAAACACCTGCAGACTCGAGTGTGTCTCCCCAGATTCCAGCGCCAAGCCTGTTAAAATGCTGCATACAATCCGAACAGAGCAATTATGCCAGGCAGCTTTGGAGACAAGTAAATGAGACACTTAAACAGGAAGAGAATAGGAAGGTGGTGATGAATGTCATCAGCTGGGAACTGGGAAAACACATCCAGCAAGTCAGCTCGGTATCCGAATAAACATCTGCTTTTTTTCTCTTATTTTTTATTTTATTTATTTATTTTGTCATTTTCATTGTTCCTCAGCCAAAACCTGATTGTCCACCAAATAGATTGAGCCACTGCAGTCATCACTGCAACCATCTGCTCTATGGTCATTGTCTCTGAGAAAGTGTTAAACACATCTGGTACAGAAATTGCTACCAGAAACGTGGGGAACCAGCCCACAGCTTGACTAGATGTCATGTTGCATGTTAAAGTAATGTAAAAACTTTTCATCCATTGCATTCATACATCGGGATCAGTTTCATGCTTTTGTGAGTGTCTGATGCAGTGACAAGGGACAGGGATAATATCATTCGTCAGAGGGAAAAGGCAATAAAAAGGCAGTCTCTTCCAGATGTTGTTCTGTTGGTGCACCCAACCCTGAACAGAGAGTAGAGTGTATCAGAAATGGCTTTCTGTGTGAAATGCCTGACTTTACCTGCATTACTCCTGCAGGGTGCTCTATAAGCAACAGCTGTGACAGTCTCTTCCCCTCTGCTACATGCTCTAAGTCTTCAGAAAAGGAGCACAAAAGCAGAGCATCTCAATCTGTGACTGACATGAAATAACTGACTCATCAGTTGTCCATTGCAATAGAGGCCACTAAGATTTATCTTTTTAAAAAGGAGATCTAGTTATGATAGAGTCCATACGATGACAGAATGATTCATCATCCACAAGTAAGATTGGAAGAACTAAGTTACCTGTACACAAAAGGTTTAAAATTGGATTGCAGTGTCTCGTGTGGATATAGGCTCCCGTCACTAAATTGAGAGCAGCCTCTCCCCTGCTATTGCAGCACAATGGAAAGTATATGATAGTAGGCCATCTAGTGGGCGGCTGGGGCACAACTCTATTTTTTCACGTTCCCATAATGAGGTAAACAAGTAGCTGTGTGCTCAAC
This sequence comes from Heterochromis multidens, assembly GCA_015108495.1. Classification (NCBI taxonomy): domain Eukaryota; kingdom Metazoa; phylum Chordata; class Actinopteri; order Cichliformes; family Cichlidae; genus Heterochromis; species Heterochromis multidens. The sequence goes on along the minus strand of VUQS01018121.1, from coordinate 85,093 downwards.
CAAGCTTTGCATTTACTTATCAGGTACTGCTATAAAGCAAGGATGTCTCTCCAAACATTAACAAATGATACAGCTGACTGATGTGAGGATGCAGAAGATGATTGCCCAAGAAAAAATTAGAACATGCAATTGCCCCGCTTTATCATATTAATAACTGAATTAATTTGACTTGCACCTGTCTGTCTTTGCTAAGTTAAAAAGGAAAGAACTGAACTACTCTCCAAGAAAGAGCTTTATTCATAGCAAAGAAATACTTGATTGGGTATCAACAGTCCATCACTTTAAGTCACTACACAGCCATATATATATATATATATATATATTTGGGTACTGACATCAAAACTCCTACAATCAGGAGTTGTAAAGGTAATTTGTTTTGTTCATGGAGTGAAATTACATATCATGCCAGCACTGTAGAGAAACATATCCTCGGTTACTAAATGGAATGCTCTTTGCTAAGTTACAGGAACACAGAAACCTAAGTAAAGCAGCGGGAGATATTGAATGCCAAGCACTACAATAGTGCACACTTTCTGTCTGATCTTTCTTCAATATACATATCCACAGCAGATTTCATCCCATGAGACATTAATGGGAAACAGCAGACAGACCTGGGTCACAGGAACAGACAGAGGATCCAGCCTGCCCGGTGCATCCAATTAGCAATCATGGCAAAGCCTCAGCCCGGGGCTAATGGAAATGTAGATAAGATCCTATAGACAAACTGGAGGTAGGATATAATAAGGGACAGGCAGATGGAGACCAGGAGACTTAAGATGCTATCTGAGACACATGCTGGCTGGTCTTTCTTTTGCTGAGCAAGCATTAACAGCAGCTTTCACCCACAGAGCAAGAAGAAAGATAATTATGTCACATAATAATAAATTACACTGGCCCGATTTCAGAGAATTGTAGATAGCGTTTGTCAGCACACCACTTGCTTTGTATGGCTTCCAATTTGGTTGAATCAAATAAAAACCCTGGCAGTGCAGAAGCTATTCACATGCGCGCCCCTTTTTCCTTCACAGGAGAAAGAAGAGTAATCAAAGAGGGGGCAGGCTCTTGGTGCCAACTCTTTTCCATTACAATGTGTGAATACAAGGCACTTTGGCACTCAAGTAAAGACGAAACTTTCCACCGTGTGTCCTGTAGGGCACCATACATATGCCGTGTTAATTCTTTTCTAATTACATGAGTGAGCAGAAATTGGAGTATTACATGTGGCTTGTTATGGCGGGTTTGACTACAAGGCGGGAGGTAAAACATGCAGCGTCCTGCTCAGCAGAGTTGATCACTGAGACCGATTCCCTGAGTGCAATAAAGCTCTGGGCAACTCAGCGGGGGGAGAAGGGTGATTCAGTCTGCATGAAGCTGTAGGTGATTTGTCAGGGTGGTTGAGAATGCGGGAATGTAAGTGAGTGGGTGGAGCAGCCACTGTGTGTGTCTGGATGTGAAGATGGTTTTCTCTGTATTTCATCATCTCGAATTATCCTTCGGATTTTTTTTTCTTTTTTGCTTGTAAGCAAAGGATCATTTCTATGGTTTCATTTCTATTGTAGGATGAAGGTTTCTTGGGTATTTGCTTAGTTTGTACAAGAGTAAAGTCTGTATTAATCTAAAAAAAACTGCCATCCTAGTCAGTTTGTTGTACATAAAAGATCGACATAGCTACTTTGACATCATCCACTGGTTTGAGAAGTACTTCTTTGCTGCCATGTTGTTTTTTTGGAGTCAAAAGTGACCATATTTAAAGAACAGACTGGAATGCTAAGTTATCAGCCAATTGCAAGGCTAGATGGTGTGTTGGTACAATAAACTATACAGCAATTCAGTCAGATAACTGCATTAAAATGCTCCAAAAGGCACCAACACAGCAGTCACAGCCAGGAGGTCATGTTCTATGACTCCATTTAGCAAAGGTGAAATCTACCAGAGAGCCAGCTGTTACCACCTGCCAATCAAAGTGGCCACACCTCTAACTTGAATACCTTTAAGCCTGAATACAGTTTAAATCAGTTTAACCCTTGCATACTGTTCGGGTCAAATTTGACCCACTTGAAGGAATGGCCCTAAATGTCATTCTTTCAGCCTGAAAATTTGATGTCTTTTCCTAAAGTGAAGAGAAATTTGCATACATGACCTGGATCTATTTGGGTGGATTTTAGATCCACCAGTGTGGGTCAAATCAAGGAAAATGGTGGTGAAACTCTATACATGCCATGTCTGTATGTATTTTTTATGAGACAGCAGTGACAGAGTTCAAGGGGGACCTTGAACTCTGTCACAAGAACTGTCTGTGTTCCCACCACATTTGCCCAGCTTCCTGCAGAGACAGACACCTGCTGGTCTTTGAAGGGTCATGGGGGATGCGCCAAAGAGTCTAATAGTAAACAGCACAGGAGTGATCATACCTGGTGCGCAAAAGGAACAGAGGCCATACAGAGATCAGAGATGGTCCATATACAGTATAGCGGTGCAGTGCTTAGCATTGTTGCTTCACAGTGTTCTGGTTAAAATCCCAGCTGTGGCCTTTCTGGCTGGAGTTTCCAGCTTCCCCTGTGCCTGCATGGGTTTCCTCTGAGTATTCTGGCCTCCTCCCACAGTACAAAGACATGCATGTCAGGTGGATAAGTGTATAAAATAAAGTGCTGTATGAATGTATGTGGTAAAATCTAAAAAACATAAATAAATAAATACACTCTTCCTGTTCTGTGGAACATTAATTAAGGATTCATCTTTTATTAATGTCACACCCACATCTACTAGAGCACTTTCAAACAGGAACTGTAACATTGTATGTTTTTTCTTGATTATCTATAAATGCCTTCAATCTGCCAGGGACTGCAGGTGAAAGTTTGACTGTATGGCTAAATCTGGCATATTTACATTAATTTAAGTGCTTATGTTAATTAATATGCATTGTCCCTTTTAAATAAACATAAAAATGCTGATTTTCACTGTGGTTTTGGCCATTTTAACATCTACAGGAATCTACAGGGACTATTTTACTTTTGGAGCCAGACTCAAACAGTGATTTAAGAAACTGCAGTTTTTGCTGCTTCTGTGTTGTCCCAAAAGTTGCTGCTTGACCTAAACACACTATTTGTTTTGTGATTATTAAGACACTGACCGCCAGCCACTATAGACTGTATCTACACTTCATTTTTTCTACACAATTAAAAACTTCTTTTTTGTTTCAAGTGAATGTGATAAACTGCAAAGTAAGTGTGCCAAATTTGTTAATGAAAGTGGAGTGTTACATCTGATGAGGGTAATTAAACAATACTAATTAAGCTCCCTACATAAACAGCTAATTACCTTAACTCCAGCCTCTCTGAGATAAAGCAAAGTTGCTACACCATAAACAGCTGAGGTGAGGTGGAAAGATTAGCCAAGTTTTCTGGTTTGATGCAGCCTGCATATTCCAAACTCAGCAGCCTGGCTGCTTTATAATTAGAGAACATCACAGAGAAGACGCAGCTAAGGCAGATATTTACCTCAAGCAGCTTTTCATTTAGTCGTGTCTGAGCTGCATTCAAATCTTCTCAGAGACTCTTTGTTGCCAAGCAACATGAACCTGAGGTACTTTATGGCATTCTAGTTATAGAGTTTTCCCTTCAGGCTTTGACAATTCATATCTGAGATATACACTGACATGTCTATCTTTTGACCTCAACAAAGTCAATCTTCAAAATTAGAATCCTGCTTGAGATGTGCCTCTGCTAGTGGTGCACGACTAAGAGGGATTTTCTGGGATTCTCTTATGGAATGTAATTTTTCCTTTATTCCTTGTAACTGGATATATAGGAAGAAGGAAAGGGATTATGAAATGATGTTCGACAGAAGGTAAAAGCCAATAAAACCAGAGTAGAAATTTATACTGAAAATTTCCCACTTGTTTTATCCAACAAACACCCAAGAACAGTTGCTTCTAAAAAGAAAAAAAAAAGATTTAGATTTTACTCTTTTGCTGAACATCTTGTTGCTTTCTACTGGCATGAGGTTTCCCACTAAACTTTTACTTTGAGAGTATGGCAGTGCGTCAAGCTGACATGGACGAGGTTAAAGTGTGTGACTGTCTTCACAGAGAATTGTGCTGAAAAGTGACAGTTTGGCCAACACTCACTCTCACTCTTATGGGGTGAAAGATGAACCAGAGCGGGCCTCTCACGTTGTTGGAAGCTGTCCAGATTAATTAGAAGACATCTGAGAATACAGAAAGCTGAGTTTGGCAGCCAGCTTCTCTTTCCCCCTCGTCTGACAGGGATGCCATCGTGAGTAGATATCTGTCTGGGGATCGTAGGGAGCAGGCAGACTGCATGATTTATCAGGGAAAATTTTTGCAGCCTACCTGCTGAATTTGTAAACAACATTGATCATTCTGACTTTGCTTTTACAAATGGCAGCAGTTTCCAGAAATGACAGATCATTACAATAAAGGTGCAGGAGCAGGAGGTTGCTAATATGTACTATGGCCTGGAGATAAACTCATATAGATTCTGAACAGCATCATTGATTTCCCATGCATCAAGAGGACCAAAACACTTAGATGAACAATACAGAACCTTACAATGGGGAAAGACTGGGGAACAAAGCGTTGAAAAAGACATACTGGAACAAACCACAGCCACTGGGACAAAGACAGCATATAACCCTTTTGTGATTAAAACGAAACAGCTTCACTCTTTGTGGTTTATAGCACCAGCTTCATGACAAGCGTCTAGCCCACTGTGCTTCTGCTGAATTCTCTTCTCTGCATATCAACTCCTTCATCTTTGAATGTGGCATTTTAATACTGCATGGTGTTGAAGCACAAACTCATAACACAGTGTGCAAAGACATAAAGGCTGATATTTTTGGTGTCTCTTTTGTGCTTCAGTGAGATTATTTGCTGAAGAAATATATTTCTTTCAGGTTTTGATTCGGCATAGAAAACATGAACAGACTTGGACGCAGTCATATGGAATAGAATAGAATAAAAAGGAATAAATAGACCCTTTTTAAGTACAGTGTGCCTACCTTTTAACAAAGCTGTAGAGCCTGAGAAATAGGGCAATGCCGTTTCCCTTTGCATGCAACCAAATGAACTGTAATTGCCTGGGGACCTGAAAATCAAACTCAAGGGTGCAGACAGGAAGGAAAAGCTCATTCAGTACTCTGATCAGCAGTGATGACTGGCAGGTCATTGTTAACATTCAGAAAACAAACAGCTCCTGCATAAAGAGCCTCAGTGCTCAAAAGGGCCAACAAACACTGAGATGGGAGTCACCAGGGACCAATGACATAACCATGTAGGAGCAGTCAGCAAGAGATTTAAGATAAATTTAATGCTGGAAACGCTCTGGTTTGTTGCTACAAACAGGGACAGGATAATATTCAAACTTCACTTACTGTGGATGAATGTAATACAGTGTATGTAAGTAGGTCATACTGTGGCAGAAGAATTCATTTATGGTATATCGGTTTCCCATTTGTTTTGTTTAAACTTTTTTGGTTAAACTGTAAAACTCATTACCTATAAAGTGAGCACTCACTCCATACAACATAGTGCAAAAATGTTTAGATTCTTACTCCCATAACATGCAGTACTCTAATGGATGCATTGGGTCTGTCCCAAATTCCAAATAAGCGGGCACAGTCATATGGAAAAATCCCGAAAAACAAGTTCTCCAATATTTTTGGAATAACTTTTCAAGTACCTTGTCATCTGTGTTTTTTTGTGTTCACTGCACTTTGCATGTAGTAATCTAATGAACTATTAATGAGGGGATTCTTAAAGCATTCTCTCTTTACCTTCAGTGTCTAAAAATCTTGCAGAGCTTAACCCTCCATATACATTTCATATGTTAGTCCAGCTGTAACCTCTGAGCCAATGCTTTATATTAAAGGCAGTTACAGTTTGGGAGAAAAAGCTTGGCTTTTACCTGTACAATAATATGGGAGCTTTCATATGATACACTGTATGACTGGACCTCTGTTCCTTTTGTTCTTTCGGTTATTTGGTAATTTGGAAGATAATCTGTGTAAAGCAAACATAAAAATAACAATACACAGTCTGAATGTTATTTTGCTTTTGTTTCTTTCAAGCAGCAGCTTCCAGGGATGGAGATATCAGAATCAGAATCATCTTTATTTCACCAAGTTTGTGCACACAAACAAGGAATTTGACTCCGGTTCACTTTGCTCTCTACATGCAAAAAAATAAACTTTTTAAAAAAAAAATATAACATATATACAATATATGTTATATATATGATCGTTAAAAAAGTAATAAAAAACAAGTTACAGAAAGTCTATACTAACTATAAGTACAAAACTGAGTAGCGCAATGTGCATATGTGGACATGACCTGAATGATATAACAGTGGGTTATTTCACAGTGTTCATCAGAGTGACAGCCTGGGGGAAGAAACTGTCTCTGTGGTCGCTGGTTTTTGTAAACAGCGCTCTGTAGCGCCTGCCTGAAGGCAGCAGTTTGAACAGTTTATGTCTGGGATGTGAGGGGTCTGCAGAGATGTTTTCTGCCCGTTTCCTAACCCTGGACAGTTGATGTCTGGGATGTGAGGGGTCTGCAGAGATGTTTTCTGCCCGTTTCCTAACCCTGGACCTGTGGGATGTGATGCTCTTCAGCCTCACCTGCTACTGCCTGTCCATCAGGAAGCTGGTGATCCACTGACAGGTGGAGGCGGGCACAGTAAGCTGGGTGTGCTTCCAGTGGAGGATGTCTGAGATGACGGCATTGAAGGCTGAGCTGAAGTCCACAAACAGGATCTTGGCGTATG
>VUQS01018121.1:51446-78009 GCA_015108495.1 Heterochromis multidens | reverse complement strand
GTTAATTTGTCTTGTAGTCCATTTCTCCATGTAATAGATTTGATTGCGGTGACTCCATCGACTTTTCTTTTTTGTTTTCAGTTCTTAGTCAAAATGTTCCACGTGTGCCACATTCAGACTCTAACAGGCAAATCAATCACATTTAAGCAAAAAGACAGCTGGCATTAAAGGTTTGAATTTACCTCTCAAGTGTCTGCAATACTTTCTCCATGTAACACACAAATAAAGAGGAATATTTTGTGTTGAAGGAACTTCTTTTCCTGAGCACCGCATCTGCCTACCTCTTCTAGAAATTGCTTAAACACGTCCACATTTGTTTCACTTAGCAAGGTGTTGTGTATGCGGTGCACATTTGGCAAAGGTAATGAGGCTCACTATGTTTGAGTTCATTTAGCTGCACTGACGTTTCTACATAAATTTTAGATGTGACTGAAAAGCTACATGGACCATAAGGAGTCCCTGTTCGCCAGATATTTATAAGTGCTGGAAAAGAAAAGGGGAAAAAAAACAACAGAAACAAAAGAGTCATTTTTAAAAATCATCCATCAGTGAGTCTGCAGTGCTTCATTCTGCCTACAGTGAGTTCATCCTCTAACTCCAAGTCCCACAGCAGCTCTTTTCAGCTAGTTACCTTCCTTCTATTCAGACAAGCAAGCATAGCTCTCTCTCTCTCTCTCTCTCTCTTCTCTCTCTGTTAGTGCAGAGACAAATGGCTCCTGTAAATTACCTAAACACACACTGCCAATAATGGCAGTGTAAGCATTGCAAGAATGATTCACTGTGAGCTAAATCAATCTACACAACACTGTTAGTGTGGAAAACTTTTCTGCAGTAAGCAGTATAACTTCTGCAATCTATTGTTCCCTGAGTGCTTGTCATTCACTCCTGGATTTGACATACAATAGCAGCAGTGAGAAGTAGAAAGATATCATGATCTAGTAAATTTTTATTTGGATTTTCAGGTATTCAAATCCTGTATTCAAATTTCTAGCAGTTATGTTCCCCTAAACTTCAACAAATATTTTGTCTTGCATAAAAAGCACCACAAGAACCATAAATATAATTTAGTTGTCAGAAGCAGCTACTGTAATTAAAGAACAAAAAAAAGGCAAAATCACTCACCCTAACAAGCATCCCCTGTCCAACAAAATGTCTTAAGTTATTTTATTTGTGTGCATTAAAATGTAATTTATATGGTACAGAGTCACAAAATGAGTGATGGAGAATGGTAAAGGTAAAGCTATGAAAAAAAGCAAAGTTTCCCCCAGTCTGCCTCATCACATTTCAGGATGTCCTCTGGAGTCGTTTCAACAGGAACCTCCCTCACAGTCTCATCTTCTCCAAGATAAATTGGCTGCCAGCCAGCTGGTCTGGATCATTCTGGCCTAAATGAAGAGTGAGACAGAATAGACGGCCCTGTCAATTTGTTCCCAATATCCTGGCTCACAGTGCTCCCCGACCTGCCCACTTCAATCCTCAACACGATTAAGAGAATTTCAATCCATGCAGAAAGGAGAGGAGCTATTAAAGCGATGTTGTGTCCCGACATCCAGCTCTAATTATTAGCATATAAAAATTAAAACCCTGATATCTTGTACCAGTGATGTCAGGTAAGAGTCATTTATTAGATGCGAGAGAGTGACTTTATTATACAGCAAACGTTCATGCGTGGTTTACTACACAGTCACACACCTGTCACTTTTCCATTTCATTCAAATAAATGCTGCTAGGGCTCCTCCAACACCGTGTCTTCATTGCTTTATGCTCCTTTAGGAGACTTTATGGCGGTTTAGCAAATAGTGGCAGTGCCCAGACAGCGTTTAGAGCAAAAGAAATGAGTGCTATTTCACTACCAACAGCTGTTATAAATGCTGACAATGTAATTTAAAGGCTTCTGTAACCTTTGACAAAACAGTTTGGTAAGATAACATCTTCCCCAATAGCTTTGCTGACATTAGGAAAAAACTATCTGCATTTACCTTGATTTGTGTAAAGCCACTTTTTGGACAAACTGCCTGTACCAAAAGATTAATGAGCTAATCCAAGCTGTTCTCTTGTCCTCTCAGTGAATAAAGGAAGTAAATAATCATGAATGTGGGGGTCATTATGTTCTTAGCATCGTTAGTCCTGTAGACGCTGAGTTAAATGAGAGAATTTTATCTCAATTGCAGCTGATAAACACAAAACTATTTGAGGAAACAAGAAAAAAATGCCCAAATGAATCAAGACAGAGAACCGCCTTGGATTACAGCGAGTATCAGCGGCATTTACAGTAGCCACTTAGGGTTTGTTGATGTTTCCAGAGGAGCTGTGTAATACTTCATCATCATGTGTTGTAAACCTTGTCTGCTTTTATACCTTAGATGGAATTGCCCACACTGCACTGCATTGTTCAAGTGACAAATGTGGTCTGCAGGACTTCAAAATAAATTATGAGTAGCACATAATCTGAAAATTCAGATCAACAGTGTGCCAACTAAGTGATATCTGATTATATAAAATAATTTTTCCTATCATCTTTAGTACAATCCAGCCAACATTATACCTCAAGATTTTAGTTTATCATCCTAATTGCACGTTAGTGTGATGAAAAGAAAATAAGAATTAAAATAGCCGGTTAACATCTAATTTGAATGCTCTTTGTTTCACAAGCTATTCAATAATATAATTCAGCCCAATTTACATGATTACTTTTGCATGGCTTTTATCTTCCCAGCCAAAATTCAAATACAAATGAAACTCTTCCTTTGCATTTCCATTTTTAAATAGGCTTGTCAATCAAACTGTGTAGGCGGGGATGGTAAGAGACCAACCGTTCAGTTCTTGTTTATCCTGGTTAAGTGAGCCTGGTAAGTTCCAAATGTTTTCATGCAGGAAGCCAAACAACCAGAAAGATCAGCCAGAGGGGAAAATGCAAAAAGACAAGAACAGAGAGCAACAAGCAATGTTAATTTTGGGATTTAAGGTTTTTCTGCAACGAAGATGAAAAGACAAAATCTCTTATCACTGTTGTTTAGTCAGCGTATTTAGCCATAGCTTAAGTTCTCTCATAATTCACTGCACATTCACTAAACATGCTGTACATTTTTATGTCCTAATCCCACTGAGTGAAAGACAAAACAAGAACTAAATCAGAATGTCACACTTCAACAATATGCTGCCATTTTGCAACAGTCAGTGGCAAAAGAAAGAGTGGGACAATACAGTGCGGGGTGGTGTGGAGTTGAGGCAGTGTATGTGGGTATAGAAGTTATTTGCTACCAGCATCTAGATGTGTTTTTTTACTGCCTCATAAGTGGTTAGCCTCACAGCTTGAAGGTTCTTGGTTCAGATCTCCTGTTGCTGGGGCCTTTCTGTGTGGAGTTTGCACGTTCTTGAAGTGCCTGCAGAGGTTTCCACTGGGCACTCAGGCTTCCTCGCACAGTTCAAAGACATGCATGTTAGGTTCACTGATAATTAAAAAATGGAGATAAGTGTTCATGCAAGTTAGATAAAATGCATAGTGCATAGGATAAAGTGCTGTATGAATATGTGTGAAAAAGGCTAAATGTGGCTTGTAGTGTAAAGTGATTTGACTGGTCAGTCAGACTAGATAAATGCTATGTAAATCCAAGCAAGCATTGTCTGTGATGTTATCTGCATTCCAAAATGACTTTGCTATGTAAAAACTTGGCGCTAGTGTTGCTAGGAGATGTAGAGCACATAGATATCTACCACTGGCAATTTAAGCTAATGGTAATCACAGGAGGGCCATATGCTCCCTCATCTCAGATTTATATGCTGAATTTTTCAGCATTTGGGGGTTAGCTCTCCGACATTTGTGCTCACAGGTTTACTGCAGATATCACTCTTTTTTTAAGGAAGTGAGTTTCATTCGGCGCTATGTTTGTCCTTCATGAATTTCCATCAATACAATCGCATGCTAAAAACATTATTAATATTTCACATTAGCATTACAATGATTTTAGAATAATGCAAAAATCTATGCAGTGTTTGGAACTCCTTCTCATAATCTAGCTGTAGACATCTCACCACAGGAGAGAGTTGTAGCTTGCAGAGGAAAATATTTTGATGCAGGTAGCATCTAACCAGAGATCATCACTTGTTAAAACCCACTTGTATTCTGATTTTTTTTTTAAGCTAAAGGCTAATTTCAGCCATATTAAAATAAAAAATGTATCAACTTTCTCTCCTGCTATCTAACTATGAATATGATTCTGCTCAGGTTCTGAGATATTAGTCTCTGAGATTTGTTTTTACCCTACGGCAATAGAGGTAAATGAAATTTAATTTGTGGTGTTCATAGCATAAAAAAATACATCTGAATAATTCAACAGTTACTTTTCTTTCCAGAACCAGCATCCTGGTAAGGCTGGATAATTCACAGAGCACACAGTCAACAATTTTCATAGTAGAGTCTATTTTGTGAATAATCTGAAGGAAAATGTTAGAATGTGCTTACTGCATTTTTGTACACCCTGGCCCTGAAGAAACAGTATTTCATTTTACTCTCTGCATAAACTTGGAATTGTCAATACACTTTCTGAACCTGAGCTTGAAATAAGGATGAAAAATGCTTCTCAAAGCAAAATGATGGAAAATTAAAATACACTGTGTCTTGGATGAGTGACTCATCTGCTGAAATAATTAAAAAAAAAACTGAACTTGACTGCATCATTTATAGTGAATTCATTTTAAAATGCATCTATCCACAGGCAATCCAAACAATGAATACTTTTGTATTATTGAAAGGCATTTTCTCCAGTGGGTACCATGCACTTGATGCAGCCTGCACAGTACATTAGTGAGGTGCTTTTAGGTGTTTAGACATTTTAGTAATTCAGCAACATTTTTAAAGCAACATAGCCCATAAAAATGACACATAGGCCTTATTGTCAGGTGATCATGTGTTTTAAACTGTGATCCCCTGTCAAACTGTGTATTATAGTCAAACTGGTCCATCCAAGAACTACTACCTTTCCTCATTTACTTGCTCGCAGCAGTTTCACAAATTTTGTGGCTGACAGTTTGACACAATTTCTATTAGGTAAGTAACACACTAGGTTAATATCCCTTTAAAAAAAAAAAATTCCCTTTCCTAAAAATACAACTCAGTTTTTTGTTGCAGGACTGGTTAATTAAAGCATCTCACTGCCTAATAACCTTTTTCCTTCTAAAATGTGAGTGGAAATTATTCAACCCAATACACAACAGTGGACTCTAGGACAAGTGCGCATATCATCTGTCGCTCCTTAGTAATAGCGACAGATGATTATAATAACTGCTCTACAAATGGAGTGCCATAATAAATTACTACATTTGAATGCTATCCACGTGGATTTGTGTATATAAATTTAAAATACTTTGACTGTGATAAGTAATCTTTGGGACAATCCATCTGTGTAATGGCATATATGTTTCCACTAGATGGCCCTTGCACTCAGCTCTGCTGCCTCTTTAGGATTCTTGTTCATTAGCACTTGATCTCATTACTACTCAATTCTTTCCCCAGTGAAGGAAAACAACAGCCACTAACATGCAATGTTTCCACAGAGTTCATATTTGAACTCAAAGGCTGATGACCAATTAGAAAATTAATTTGATAATTAATTAGAAAACCCAGATCTTACAGAACAATTGTTAGTTGTGTGAACATTAATTTATTGGATTTATTTATTCTGCAGCGTTTTTTTCTTGACTTACATGCACTGTAATGCACTAATACTTGTATACTCATTGGACTGTCCCTTCAAAGGCGTCACTTAATTATTCAAAGTCTAAATGGTTTAATTTATGTAAAATTATGCACAAGTACAATGTTTAGGAAAAAAAAGTTCAACATGTGTCTCCACAAACACCGCAAAATACGTAGTAAGTCAGAATTAGCCCTACTCATTGAAAACAACAAGTGACATGTAGAGTACAATGTGTTCTCCCCATTTGAGGAAGTGGTTTGCTCACTAGACTGTGTCACACGCAATCCTCTCTGAAGGCTATATTGAAATCATTTTGCTAAGCAACTTGAAGCAAAACAAACTGCTGCAGTTTTCTGCCCAAATGAACAGTGGCTTGTGCAGTGGACAACTAATTCAATGCACCAAAATCTAAGAAAAGCTCTGCAGGATGGGAGATGTCAGTCACTTTCTCAAGCTGGATATAAACTGCTCTCTCTGCAATGATGGATTTCCCTCCCAAGGCTTCTCATAAACATCTCAGAGCTAAATCCCTTTTTTTTCCCACCTCACATGACACCCAAGCTCCTGCTCACAATATTACAAGGTTTCTTTTGTTTCTTCTGGAAGCATGGTACTCTGAGATTCTTCCACACCGGCCCACAAGGGGATACTGGGTGTCAGAGGACTACTCAGCCTTGACATGGCTTCAAGGCACAAGCTAAGCAGCACTGGTAGAGCTGGTACCATTTCTCTTGGTGATTTATGGTCCAGAAACAATGAAAAACAAAACAAAACAAAAGAAATAACATAAAGGCTGAATACTTTTCTAAAGGAAACAGTAGACAGCTCAGTGAGTGAGAGGAGGATAGTTGGGTGGGGGTAATTTGTCCAAAGCCAAAATGTTACCGACCACAGGGCAGGGTGGGAATGGGAGTGTATGCAGGTGGTATGTGTGGGCTGTCCGGCCTTCATCTTTGCTGGGTCAGTTTACCTCTCAGTCCCCACACACTGACCCTTTAATATGGGCTGTATCTCCTCTCCTTTCACCCTGGTTTTTATGGCCCCATGTAAATCTCTCTGTGGTAACACAAGCTTGTCAGGCCTCCTCTAGCCCCTTTCTTTTCAACACATTTATCCTCATGGAGAATTCAAAGAGGCACTGCAGCAGGGAGCTGGTATGTGGGCCTATTTGACTTGAAATAGATTGAAAAAGACTGGGGGATGATCAAAAAGGAGAAAGTCCGAAGCGAAACCTTAGACATGGGAACGGCTGGACACTCAAGTGGGCAAGAAAGCCCCGCTCAGATGAAAGGCAGTCGTCCATCAATAAGTCATTAAAGGAGACATGTACACCCATAAAAAAAAGAACACTGACAATCACAGTCGTCTCCGACTCAAGTGTGAGCACACACGGAGGGGGATTGCAAGGTGAGACTGATGTTTGCCTTGAAATTCATAAAAGATTAAATGAAAATTGAGGAAAAAGTCAAATGAGGAAGTGGTGAGCACCATCTGGTGGATTTTGTTTTGATGGCCCTGGCTGCTCTTAATTCACTCTGCGTGTGATGAGGAAAACACCTAACAACTTGTGGGCTTTCTATTTGTAATAAGGCTCTGTTGCAGCAGGGGAAAGTCGGTGCATGGAGGTCACTAACTGCACAGACAGGATTCCCTTTTACAACATAATGTTTGGCTGTAAAATACCACCCAGAGCGGTCTAGCGGCTTTACATCTTTAGAGCTGTTTATGCTCTATTTATAGAAAAAGAGAAGAACATGGATGAATTAACAAACAAAACACTGAAATTACAGCATTTCTCTCACCTGGTGTATATGTGTGTCTTTGAGCATGACCCTCTGAGGAAAAAGTGAGGCAGCCACCTTTAAAGGCCTATAATTTTATCGCTTGTGGTCCAAACAGGCATCTGTGACCATGATCTGTCTTAGTTAACCAATAAAAGATATAATAGCCTGACAGGGGTCACACCAGCACTCACTCATGTTGCTAATGTCACACGTTGAAACCAGGAAGCTTCTGGGGGGAAGCATATAACAAAATTTACTAGGCAATAAATTCTGCTGCTTTGGAGAGTATAGTGGCAGCACCGTGTTACGTTTTATGCCATAAAATCTGTGCGCTGGGAGAGTAAAACTGTTGCAAAGGTTAGGGGGTTGCTACCATAAAAACACATTTCCCAATGTTTCATAGCTGATATAATTGCATTTTTGCAGCTATTTCAGTAATAATGTGTGATATCAACCTCGGGACGCCTTAATAATTTAAATAGTGCTGTAGCTGCAGAGTTGTTGTTCATATCACCTTTCCAAATTGCTTTGTATTTTCCCAGTGTAACTGCCATAAGGTGTTATGCATCACCTCAAAATTACAGAGGAATAAGTGTACTCAATAAGTCTGTGGATTGAATCCTAATCATCTAGACTTTAGCTCTAAGCCAAGTAACGATTTGGAAATAGCTTTGCTGCAATTATTGTGTAAAATATTCAGGACCAAACAAAGTCGTTTACTAAGGCTTTCCCCTTTCAGCCATTAGGTGTGGGTCACTTTAACTGCTTACTCTAAGGTCTTCATGGCTCTGTGCTTGTTAGGGCTGTAATGAGTTGGAATTCCCTGAACAAACACTGGGAAGAGGTCACACAGCTCTCCTTTCCCTCTTTCACTGCGGGGTCAGTTTTCTTTGTTTGTTTGAAGGGTCCTTAACACAAAATTTGACACAGCAGCCTAATTCTAATTTATGGGTTTCAATTAACCCAAAGGCCCCATAATGTAATGCTATTACTTCTAAAGCTTCGAAAGTCTGTATTGTCAACTGTGTTTCTTGGAAAACAGGGGACCAATTAATAATATAAACCAGCTTACAAAATATGATCAATAGCACTGTGTCTGTGCAGTATTCTATTCTCTCTCTCTATTAAATGTGTTTCGGCTTAGTTTGAGGCTTGTGTATCTTACTGTAAGTGCATTAAAATATATCATCAGACCCGTTGTCAGAGATTCGACAAGTTGTAAATGTTTGCAAATGCAACTGTTAGCCAAATGTAAGTGTAAAACTTGACGTTTGATTTGAGACACCATGGCTCTGTAAAATTTCACTAGTATGTGATGTACTACATGGAAGTGTATTAATGGAAGTGTCTGAAATGAGATAGTGAGACACTTGAGTTGGTCGTGGTGCGGATGTAAACTTAGAGTGTTTTTTGTTGAATTTTGGCTATGTATCACTCTGAGGTTGTTATTCTTTAATTACTGTTTCTTTTTAGGTGATGATTGTTTCACTTGACTGGCTCATCTTGAGTTTCAATGTCCATATTCATGCACAATTTGTTCTCTGGGTTTTTTTTTGCAGAAGTTGTTGGCCTAAATAAGACTGAACTAAACCAGAAGTACTCTTGAAGAACAGGTGGAAATGGCAGCTGCTTCAGGTGGCAGAGGAGGAATTTCTGCGGTTTTGACATTTTCATGACTACCAACTGAGAGAATGAAATGCTAACTCTGGATACATGAATGTAGAAGGATGGACACAGCTCTAGTGTGGGCATGAGATGAGTGTGTTAAGTGAATGCATCATGAATGAGTGACAGTAGTACAGCACATGTAGCTGGTCTTTTCCTGCCTTGCGAGCATCTAATGGTGCAGAGAGCATATCCCGGTGGGGGAGACAAACACTATGGCTCTGCCATGTTGCCAGATGTGCTGTCAGCTCTGTATTGTCAGCAGCAACAAAGCACACACCAGGCTCAATGGTCGTAGGGTATTCGCATTCAGAGTGAGATGCACTGCCATTTACATTTATGCTGCTTGTGCCTGCCCGCCCACTCTGAGCAATATAACAGTGCCATTTATTCTCATATTCTGCATTTAAGGCTTATTTTTCTCAAAACAACAAAGTGAAGTGTAAAATTCTCCATTTTTCTTGTGCACTTCCCCTCATTTGAGAAATTTATAAGAAATGGTATAACAGCCTTGATAGAATCTAGCAAAGGGCTGCATTAGAATCTAGAAAATTACATTTAATTTTCTCAGATAAGTTGATTTGAACCCTTTTCACTGGTTTTAGTTTTGCTGTGAAATGCAATTACCCACCCACAAATAACAAGAATGAATTGAGACATGTTCTACATACTAACATAGACCCAGACAAACGTGAACACACCATATACACACAGACATGACACGCCCAAGGGCACACTCACAGACAGGCACACAAAGAAACATAAATACTAACACACACACTGCCCCATTACTGCAGAAGGATCGGCCATCTGCCCCCAGCAGCAGCAACACAATGACCAGATCAGTGGAGTCCACTAATGAGCAAGCCTTTTCTGTTGTTAAAAATTCATTCACTGCCTCTTGCTGTCAAACAGCCAACAGGCTCTACAACCAAAAACCAGGGTTCATCTGAGGAGTCTGCTCTGCTTGTTTCAAAAGCACCAGCTCACTTGCTTTAGTGCCAATGACTTAATCACCTGTGGCTTTTTTTTTAAGCAACACATCCAAAAGGTTGACTTTCCTCTGACTAAGATATAAAACCGTTTGTTGCGTAAAAATTCATGGCACAACCCTCTGCACCCGTGTCGACAAGACAGAGCTGGTGTTTTGACACAGCAGAGTGAAGAGACAAAAACAAGCCTCACTCATATTTTCAAACCTCTCACGCAATCTGAGATGAGGGAAGTGCGACTCTAGCAGACTAGGGCTACTGCAGTGTCTCGTGATCCATGGTAGAGTGGGGGTGGGAGGTGTGGGAGGTTATTGATCTCGCTGTGGACATCTGTGGCATCTATCAGGAGAACTGTCAGTCGTGAGAGAGAGGAAGTGAGGGCACAGTGGAGTGGTTTTATGTGTGTACGTGTGATACAGCAAGCAGACAACAATAGCAAGAGAAACCGGTTCGCTAAAAGTTCACAGTGTTTCTCTGCATGTCTGACATAAGCAACTTGTTTTTGTTTCGCTTGGTCGTCTTTCTGTTTATTTCTCTTCCTCTCTCTATGGAGCCCTGTGTTGCTTCCTCCCACTCTCCACACAGAACACTGAAAGTTAAAGGGTTTACTTACGCACTAGGTGTGCTGGACTTGTGCAAGAAAAAAAAAGCAGCAAAAAGAGATAAGCGGTGCATCTGTAGCTATCATTTATTATCAAGGCAGTGAAAAATGGCCTTGCATGGGCCAAAATAATAAATGATGCTGAGAAAACTGGCTTCAAATTGTTTGCAAGCTAAGCTGCTGGCTGGCAAAACATTTTGTCCAGACGTTTGCTTGAAGCTTGAAGATTATCTGTTGCAAAAGAAAACGCAACATGAGTAAACTGTGATACTGACTTTCTCACCATATATCAATTAAATCAGTTTCCTCTGTGGATAAGTTTGGGATAGATATACAAATGTTTTGAGACAAAGGACAGAAGAGAGACAAGTCGAAGATGGATCAGAGGAGCCGTGAGAGTTATGCATTACATAAGCAAACATAAAATAGATTCTTTTAAAATTTTGATTTATGACTTATTATTGCCTCAAGTGTTACAAAGCCGGTGTACTATCATTATCTATGTAAGAGAAATAGAAAAGCCCTGCAGAGGATTTAGAAGCTTGATGATGGAAAAAAAAAAAAAAAAGATCTTTCTTAGTGTATTATGATGGCAGCTTGCCGCTGGGCGTTAAAGCGCAGTAAATGTTATGAATCATGGAGAATGAGAAATAAGAAAAAGTTAGTGTGCTTGGCATACCAGGAAGGAAAAAAACGCAAAAAAAAAGAAAAAAGGTAGTAGGTGTTTCATGAGTCACCATTACCGGAGCCCTGTTGGAGGCCACATACATGGTGAGTAAGACTAATAATAAGTCTGAACAACAAAAAGGTGAGTAAGATCAACTTACAGGTGCAGGAGAAAGTCTGTTTACCTTTGCATTTCACGCCATCAGAGGCAGGGATTATACTTATGACATTAGAGCTTGTTAAGAGATCAATTGCTTACATGATAAAGTGAGATTAAATTCCAGTGCTGACCTGAATAAAGCCAGTTAATAGTCCTTATTGCCAACTCAGATGTAACCAAAACACCAGCTTAATAACAGTGAAATACCAAATATACCAGAGTTATAACTCAGAAATAACTTGGGAGGTACTTTCCCCTCACAGCAAGAGGGTTGCTGCATGCGTTCTCTGTATGTATTTTAGCTTCCTCCCACAGGCATGCATGTTTTTGAACAGCCTGGCTCTGTCCAGAAACATGCATGTTAGTTACCATAGGTGTGATTTATGAGTGTGAATGATTGTCTGTCTGTCTGTCTGTCTATGTTGACCCTGCGATAGATGGATGACCTACACAATGACAGCTGGAACGAGCTTCAGCACTCCATCCACCCTGAATTGGAGAAGTGATTAAGGAAATGAATGGCTAGATGGTTTGACACACTGGTAAATAAATTTTCTTTCTGCAGAAAGATAAATTAATAAATAAATTAATGAATCAATAACACTCTTGTGTCTATGCCTTCCCTGCAAACATGGTTGAAATGATGATGTCAAAACTGGCCATTGTATAACAGCAAAAAAACTCAATTGCAGACAGCCACATGTTATTGTTGTTTCCATAGTTCAGACAAAGCCAGAACTATTCATACAATTATTGCAATGAAGAAATGAAATGCAAGTAATTTGGTTACTAAACAGTTGTGAACAGACATCCACGCAACACTCATTCCACCTACACAGATTAGTATGAGCCTGTTTACACTTTAAAGTTGTTTCAGTCTATCTACATGTAAATTCTGTCTCATTTGTTGCATGGTGAAACCTGTGATGTGAGCAGTTTATTGTGTTGTTAGTTAACTCAGAAGGATGGTCCTGTAGTTTTGTGGGGTTATTTTATGCACTAGAATTGAATTTTTTTTTATATTATATTTCATTATGTTCAAACAATATAAAAAGAACAATATAAAACCATTGTACACAAATTTTCTCTTGCTGGCAACTAACAAGGACGTCCAAGTGACATTCATTATGTCAGGTCAATGACAAATGTACATGTCTGATGTCAGCACAACTTTCATTTTGGAGCTATTTTTCAGGCAAGACTAGACATCAAGCAACAGCCACCCGCTGATGGTTATTCAACCTGAAAATGTTTGCTGGGTTGATTACATAGCTGCACTTAAAGGGCAATTAGCCTAGGTTAGCCTGACTACTGGAAGCAGTGGGAAAAGTCTAGCCTGGCTCTGTACAGTGATTAAAATAAATAAAAACCTACCACTACC
Source organism: Heterochromis multidens (assembly GCA_015108495.1). Lineage (NCBI taxonomy): Eukaryota > Metazoa > Chordata > Actinopteri > Cichliformes > Cichlidae > Heterochromis > Heterochromis multidens. The sequence goes on along the minus strand of VUQS01018121.1, from coordinate 65,064 downwards.
TCTAAAGCTGAATCACTGACACATCAAACACTCTTAGAGTGAAACAACTGTGGGGCAGGCAGCTCGTTATAAAGGTCAGTTAGCTGAGGGGGGGCTGAAGATTGAGGTGATTATTCTCTATAGGTCACTAAGAGCAATCCTTTTCACATGGATTGCATTCAGTTCTTACTTGCGACCCTATATTTAAACTGTGTGTACCAATGAATGCATCAGGGATTTTGCTGGTACGTGCGAACAAATTTAAAGCTGTCATGTCAATGCTTTAACCCCATTTCTTGGCATTTTGGTCTAAAAGAGCAGCTCCCTGTCCTCCACCTGCTTTTGCATTTTTATTTTACTCTGCAATTGGTTTTGTTAGTGTGTTTGTTTTGCATCATTTTAATGTGAAACTTTATCTTTTTACTTGAGCCACAGTCCATGTCTCACTGCCTCACATCACTGCCTTATTTATTAAAGCCCAAGCTTCACTACATTTTTTATACCACGGAAGGAAGCACTTCAGCAAAATGTGCCATTCTGGCTTCCATATCAGACACATTTGTGAAATTCAACTTTCTGATTTTTTTATGTGCAACAAAAAGAAAATACTAGTAAATAAGGCCCACTGTCTTCATGTTGTCATACATACTCATTGGACACGTTGCCACAAAAAAAACAATATCTATTTTAGCCGCTTGAGTGTAATAATGTGAAAGCAGACAGAAAATATTTTAAAGTATTTTTTTGACCGGATGTTTGCCAGTTGTGAGTTGTGCTGCCGGTCAAAAGCAGAAGTGCCAAATAAATGAGCTTTACCCCCCTCTTTCTATCTCCTTTACAGACAACATAAAACATCCTTTAAGGTAAGAAATAGGAGGATATTGCCTTCGCAAAAATTTAATGGTCCAGCATCAAAAATCAGTAAAGCGGCTTCTACTTATTGTCAAATGATTTAACAACAATAGAGTTTGAGTTTTGAGGTTTGTGTTATTTTGTCTTAAAAAATTTGTTTCTTTAAAGTTTACTTGTCTTATGTGGCACATTTCTCAGTAGAACTTATGTGATAATGTTTTGTTTTTTTTAAATGACTGTCACATGTAATCTTATCTTGTGACACTTTCCAGAGTGGACATGGAAAAGTTTTTATGAAGAAAAGGGAAGTGATGTTTTTGTTTATCTATATCAAATGATTTGGGTGAGACTGAAAAGCCAGCAGTTGTTTTTTTTTCCCCCAACAAACAAAGCCACAAATTTAAGCAGAAAATGCAAAGTCATATACTTGAGGCATATTTCAAATACACAACATTATCATCTCTAGTTTAGAAGTAACTTCTTAGTGTCCCACATGACAAATCTTGAAACCTTATAGTGTTACTCAAAAGCAGCTTCTTTTCTACAGCATTCTGTCTCAACATCTGCTAATATATGTGTCAAAGTCATCTAATTTTGTCAGATAACATATAAAACCAGATGGAAGGCTCCCTAGAGGGAGAGGGGCCCTCATTAATTCTATTATGCTGTGTACACACACACTCACACGCACTCACATGCATCAGCCTAAGACATAAGCAGCTTGTTGATACCACAGAGAGTAGTTCTTACAGATCCAAAGCTGCCCTGAAGGAAAAAAGGCCCATGATGGATCACGCATTGATTTGATTTAAAGTGAGGGTGAAAGCCGACATCCATGCCCTCTGCCAGAGAGGTGAACCATGATTGAGCAATGGCTGTCCAGAGGGTTCACTCAGGAGACTGTAAGTGGACAGGCTGGACCTGCTACTAACAACCACCTTTTGTACAAATCAGCTGGAAATGAATTGTTGATTCACAGAGTTGAACAATAAGTGAATTCCAGCTGCAAGCTATTTCACCACACCATGTCTGAGCTGTCACTTCTTGGAGACAAACAAAAATTATTTGAGTTTTTTTCAGTTGGCAGTCATTAAATATGCAATGTTTCACATGCAAGGAACGTGCCCAAGCCTTACCTGAGATTCTTCTGTTTACACATAATATGAATTCTGGTGCTGGCTGGGTTACTTGTCTAACGTCTTTTCCACCTACACGCTGTGGTGAATCATGGCTTTGAAATCCAAATCTGTGTCCTTAATGGCAGTGAAGAGCAAAAGAAAATGCCCACCACACAGGAAGCTGTTGTCTCTTTTGTTCATTTTTGCATAAAATTGATAAGCTCATTACACACAGTTTGCACTGTTGGAAGAAGAACTCAACTATTTTTTTTATAAAGACTTGCAATAAATGTTTGACAAACACCACTTAACATATTATTTAAGTAATAGTACGTTGGTCATAAGTGCAACGGTGTAACAAATTGTTATGTAAATACAGGAACGTTTGTGCAGTTTATGCAGTCAATACAGTTAAACATATATATATACATACATACATACAGTGTTTCAGTATGATTATCTATAACTTATGATTTGATCCAGGTAAAGATACATTTACCAGCCTTAACTACAGTTCTGTTTGTATAATATCATAATTTATTATCTTTAGAATTTAACATCTAAATCCTAAAAATTAAGCAAAGAAATGTGGTTACAGTGACTACAGAGCACAAAAATCCCCTCACTCATTGTAGTGTGACGTAGAAGTGTACAGCAAAGTGGCAGTAAATGGAAATGATGTGGTTCCTTAGAAATATATGAAACAAAAGCATAGCTGAGTATTTTTTCATTTCACTGCTGGTTGTTTACTTGATGCATTTCATTTCTGAAAATCACTGTGTTGTTACTCTCATTTCTACCAGTTGTCAGAAGCCTTTACTGTGCGAAATACTTCAGGAAAACCCCTGTGATACACAGGAACTGATGTGATTTGCAGCTGCAACTAGTCTAGAATAAACAGAAAATAAAACAAACACTAGAAGAAAACAAGACTAAAGAAGTCTGTACTTTCCATACAGTTTGACTGACAGATGATCACGGGTAAAACCTAGCGAAGAGTTCTTTAGCACCCTAGATAGTGACAAAATAAAGATAAAGCTTTAATAGACTAGCACGTGAAAGAAGTCGAGTGTGGAGGTTGCCAGTAGTGCCCAATAAACACTTGAAAATACACAAGGTTTATCTAGATACAAGACCAAAGTAAACAGTGAATCACAGCAAGACATGACACCAACCGAAACACACATCCTGCTCTCACTGTCATACAGATGTTATTGATGATAACCCAGAAGCTTTGTTGACACTCCTGATAATGACACATTCTGCCACCTGCCTGGGGGCAGTCCTTTCTGGCCACCACAGCTCAAAGCAAATATCTAAGTGTCGCTCTGCTTGACAGATAATAATCAGTCTAAACAATATGAGTTCAGAGGAGCTTGCTTCCACCTGGGGCCTGAAAAACCTCTGTCTGTCTCCAGAAAAGCAACATTTTATCAAACCTGTTCTTCAAGCTCATGTGCAGTGTTGACCTGCTGCTAATAATTCACTGCTGTTTGTCAGAAGCAAATGTATTTTGACCAAATGGATCCTCGAATGCCGAGGGGATACCAGATTATAATTTTCAGAAGAACAAAGAGAACAAGCACTAAAACAAACAGCATCTTTCGTATCCTGATCAATAGCCTTCCTGTGGGAATGCAATGCTATTGGTATGCTGATAGAGTGACCAGTGCCCATCCTATATCCTGTCATAAACAACTCTGAAGCACAGGCCTGCTAAATAATCAAAGTCCGAAGACCGGATGTTGGTCTAGGCACAGCAAATCGAGATGTATTATTTACTCCTTACTTTTGTTTACACAAAAACACAATAATCCGCACAGATTTGGGCCAGTAGGGGGTAAGGAAGGCCCACTATCAGCGTAGGGATCTACGGTCTTTGCAGTTTTTAGAAAAGAAAAGAATTCAATTGTGCTGAAAAAATAAACCCAAAGGCATCTGAGAACAAAGGGCCTTGACTCCCAAGCGAGAACCTTTAGGAATCAACCAAAGAGTTGGTTTGAGGGGGAAACTCTATCATAGGGCCGAGGGAGTACTGAGGGTTGGTTTGTTTAGCTCTAAATCCTGGTAGTTTGGTTTTTTTTGTTTTTATTCACAAGGGGCACTCCCAGTCTGTCTCAATACAAACATGAGTAGAAACAGTGTATGACTCCTTCCAGTAGCATTATGGTGCTTCTTTCTGAAATAATTCACATTTCAGACTAGAAATGTGCAAGTGCTTCCTTTGTTTAAAAATCCTCAATATTAGCTGAAAAGCTTTGACATCGCACAGCACTGAAGAAAACACTCAACAAGTTCACCTGTGTTTATTCCAGGTGAAATAGAAAATTGGCACATCATTGGAATTGCTTCACAAGAGGCTCCAGTGTGATCAGGAGACTATGATTAACTCATGTGACTCATAAAGTGAGAATGAAAGCAGAAAAACAAAATTTAGTTTTTTACAACCCACTGCCCTTTCCTGGAGACGACGGTAGGAAAAAGAACATAAAACAATTATTTGCTTTGTGTTAGCTTCAGGCAGTTAGTGTAGACAGTGTCATTTTTAAGACGGGGCGGCACCACGTGGGCGGTGAAGCATCCCTCTGGCCAAGGCTGATATATATATTCCTCCAGTGGTGCTTTGTTCTGGTCTGGTGCTGGACACTTGCTCTAGACCAGAGAGTAATGTCACTCATCACAGGAACCTCTGTCCATCGATACACAAATCCACCTTGTCAGTTTTCCATCACTGGGTTTAAATAATGAATGAAGCCCGTCTTCTTGTGCTGAGTGGTGCTATAAATCAGCACTAAAAGCAAACTGCCAAAGGCAATACAATAGGTTTTACACACACACAGCCTCCGTGGAAAGCTTAAAATGCTATGTTTTTCCAGAATAATCTGACACTTGGTGATGCTTAGACCTTGCTATGTTTAGTCTGGTGCTGCCCGGCAAAACAGAATAATATCATTTGCGTCACATTTTGCAAATACACTTTTTGTGCTTTAGCTCTTTCTGAAATATTACAGCATGATGACTAAAAAGCCAGCAATTCCTTGAAAAATATGGCATCAAGTGGTGATTTTTACAGCTACAGATTTGTTTTAAAACTAAATGAGTCAATATTTTATGATGTGTGGCCTAATTAGTTGCAAATTATGATAAATTAAAAGTGTAACAGTCTAAAAAATACATTTGTGTGCTGGCCAGCATTTCTGAGATAAACTGCTGCTGGCATCTAATTTAAAAAAAGATTCTCCAACAAAACTTTTGAAGTTAGGAGTAGCAGTTGAAAAGGCAGTCTGGCATGGCATCAGGTTTATTCCCTCTTTCCCTTCTGCGGTCACTCAACCCTGGAAAGCTTATCTACTGTCATCTGGCCTATTGTTTCTGCTATCTGAGGTGATCAGGGCTAAGCTGAGCCTCTGTTCACATTTGAGTCCCCCCCCCCTCACACACACACACACACACACATCCACATGGGCCAGATGGAGGACCTCCACCTGCAGGGACCCCGAAAGAACGCTCGCTGTGATCTTCTGTCGTATACAAATGGAGAAGAGGGATCTCCCTCAGTGTCTGGAGAAAAAAGTAACTCAGGGAACTCTTTCAGAAAATGATTTACATTCCTACTATGGCAGGTCTCTGATGCGCTGAGGCAGTGGCAGTTATATAACCTTGTGTCTTTGAGAAAACTTGAAAAGAATAGGTTCTTAAATGAACATCTAAACTGTCATGCAAATGAACTGGTTTTAATCATCTACACAAGCAAATGTGTGCTTTTTTTAATAGCGTTCTTCCACTCATGACAGATAAACTCCACTAGGCACTGGCAGCAGTATTTTAACGCTTTTGCAAGGCAAAACCACAGTGGAGACGTTGGTGAAAAAGGAAAAGGAACCCTGGTTGCATTTATCATGGACTCATAGAAAACACCCTTCCTATGTAAAAACTGGCTGCATTTCTCAAGCGGCTGTAACTTGCTTTGGATCTGCGCCATATGTGGATAAATTTCTCTCCTAACTGCTTGAGGGCAGTGTCAACCATTTCACTTTTTATTGGTTCATGCCCTTGTGTCTAATTCTGCAGGGACTCCATGTCAGGACAGGCAGCAGCAGGATTCGAGGTAATCAGCGTGAAAATGTGCTGGAGTAAAAATTGCCTGCTTCCAGTTGTCGCCCACCAACGTTGTCAGACCAGTGGCTGAGGAGTAAGCTTGTTAGTATCATGTAGGAAATACGAAAATAAATCACTTGGGCCTCATGTTGAAGGCATAACACTTGTGTATTGCTGTCCTACTGTGACCCCAAATTGACTTCATCACTGCAGTCAGAATGACTAACGTATTTTAAACTCACTTTAACCCCTCAGAAACAGATAGTTAAAGGTTCATTTCAAACCCACTGGGCTAGATTTTACAAACTCTTTCTATTAATTGTGTGCAGACACTCAAAGACATTATTGTGTAGATAAGGTTTGGGTGCACAACGAGATGAAAAAGACAGAAGTCAAAAAACCACAGATTAGAAGTTAATTTCTCTCCAGAGTATCAAACCCATGCTTTCATCCAACCAATCAATATGGACACAAATTTGTAGTGGAAAGACTCTCTGCACAACCTTGCATTTAACACTGAATTCACCAAGTTATCATGACCTTGACTGAGGTCAAGGAAGAGTTTTTAAAGAACCAGCAACACATGCAACCCTACAGCAAAGTAGGAAGTTTAAGAGGGTGCTTTCCAAAGATAAGGAGCAAGCTTTGTCTTTAAAGTGGCTCTATTGTTCTAACTCTAACTTAGCTCAAACACAAACATAGATAGCAAGCAAGCCGGATACTTTTACAACATTTTTGAGGAAATATAATCATTAATATTTCTTTGTGCCAACAAAACTACAGTATATTCCTCTGGCAATGGCAGCTACTGCATGCCACTTAAATAAAAAGAAAAAAACACTCTTCTGCGAGGTTATGGTCATTTCTGTAAAATATTTATGATTTTACATTTATGATTAAAGTCGTATGATAAGTTTTAAGAGTATCAGTTTACTGCTGTCATGTTTTACACACTGAGGCTTGATACGTCTTGTCTTGATACAAGACAAAACCCAAACAAAGGCGCAGAGAGCAAGAAGGATGAGTCTCTTGTGTTGGATGAGAGCTGCCAACTACCCAGCCCCCACAAGCAACCTTCTCCCTTGTACAAACCTTCAAGATTAAGAAAACAAAGAGTACCCTTACAGAGCACTGACTGATAGATAGATAAAGAAGTTATGCATTCCAAGGTAAATAATGCATTTAAGTATCTGCAAACATGCAGGAATGCATTCAGATCATATTAAGTCATTTAAAAACACACAACTTCAGTCCTTGTGCATTACAGAGGCCTTCATGGCCTCTTTTCCACAAAATAGATGTAATACTTACTATACTTGATTCATATGGCTCTGACAGTGTGAATAAGGTCAGGGTAAAAATATCTGATGGAACAACAGTGATCTAATAACTCAATGATATTTCTGAAGCAACAAATCCGACTGCCAGTGAAACCCTGCTCTGCAAATATCTCAACAAAAAACTCTTCTCTCATGGTTGCATACCCACAAACATGTGAGCTTAAAGTACATTTATAAGCACACACAGTTCTTTGCATGTACAGGGCTGCAGTACACACAGACCACATTTCATTTCTCAGACAAGAGATTAAAGGTATTTGAGTTACCAAAACCTTTGGTATATTTATGGGCAACACCCAAAGTCAGCTTCAATAACAAAGGCTGGATGTTATTTTCTATGTGGTGATTTTAAAAAACGTGAGGGAGATATTTGAGCAAAGCTATCATTATGAAAAATTATCCCATGTCGACTTGCTTAGGGGGGCTGGGATGAGTTGGAACTGGAGGGCTGGTGTTGACTGAATCGCACTGCTCATTCTTCTCTTTATCTCACTGGCATTCTTCTGCCTCATTTCAATAGCCATTCTTTACTGAAGAGCCCCCTTTGCTGCTGTTCACACTTCTAGTGATTTGTATTCTAAGTACCTCAGAGATCTTTTGTATTCTGGGCCGATAGCAATCTGAATCCTCATGCTGACATGGGAGGCTGTAGATATCCACCTGGAGCCAAAAAAGGTCTTATTTATTATGAGTAGTAAGATCTGTTTTGTTTAAATCCTTAAAAAAAAGACAAGCTATGTGTACACATATATTCCACAAATAATGAGAAGGATAAGTGCAGTGAGTGGATAATGCCTAGGAATTCAATTTTGTGTTATTTACATATTTTTTTTAAAAAAGGGATAAGAATGAAATTAATTAAATTCTCAGTCACCAAACTGAATGTCAACTAAACAAGAAGACTAGCAAAACTTTTGTGTCACCCATCTGCAGGTCTGTATGTAAACTGAATATAAAAGATGGATGTTGACAAGACGGTAGAACCAATATCAGCTAGCATTACCTTATCAGCTTAGTTAGAAGGTGCATCTGTTATTTACTTTGATACTTGTGATATTAACTATGAAGCTATTTTTCACAGTACTATTTCCCCCCAGGAAAAGTGGAAATAGATGCAGCAATTTATTAAAACGTGCAAATATTAATGGAAATACTGGATTTAAGGCAAAAACAGAGTTTGTACAATTCTAACAGGCTTGAAAGTCAATATTTGGTGTGATCACCTTTATTCTTCAGCACAGCCTGAACTCAACCTTTCTTGTAATTTCTTTAAGTAGTCTTCAGGAATAGTTCTCCAGGCTTCTCGAAGGGCATCCAAAGCTCTTCTTTGGATGTTGGCTGCCTTTTGTTGCATGATCTGTCAAGATGATCCCACACCGCTTCAATACTGTTGAGGTTTGGGATCTGTGGAGGCCAGTCTATGACTGGTAGTGTTCCACTGTGTATTTTTCGATCCAGGTATGCTGTTACTGCATTGGCAGTGTGTTTGGGATCATTGTCATGCTGAAAAATGAAGATGTTGCCAATCACGTGCTTTCCAGGTGGTATTGCATGGTGGATCAAAATCTGATGGTACTTGTCTGTGTTCATAATTCCATCAATTTTGACAAGATCCCCAGCACCACTGGTTGAAATGCATTGCCAAACCATGACAGAGCTTCCAGCCAGTTTTACAGATGGCTGTAGACACTCACTGTTGTACCTCTCTTCTGATCTCCTCCATACATACTGATGCCGATTTGAATCAAAAAGTTTTACATTTGGATTCATCACTCCATAAGACCGGTTGCCACTTCCAGTTCTTGTATAAATTGGCATACCTCAGCCTTTTCTCCCTGTTTCCCTTGGTTAAAAATACCTTCTTCACAGCCACTTTTTCACTGAGACCTTTTCTGATGAGGCTTCAACGAACACTAGATGGATCAGTTGAATTTTTTCCTACTTCTTAAGGACATGAATTTCTGATACTGTTCATCTGCTGTAGATAGTTTTTTATGCCTGCCACTTCTTCATTTGTTCTCTACTTGTCCAGTTTCTAATTTCTTTTAAGGACACACTGTTTACCATGCTGAGATATGTCAAGCTTTTGGCTAAAAGCTCTTTGAGAATCACCTTATTGGTCCAAAAATACTATTTTATGCCTGTCAAACTGTGTTTGGCATTTTTATAGATTCAACTAAAGAAATGGGAACCAATTATGTGTTTTGTGACAGGCTGCTAGTAACAAAGTGCCTAAAGATACAATTGGTTATTTTTTAAGTTGACTGTTATGTGTAGACACAACACTGGTTCATCCCTTGAGTTAGGTTCTTTTTTTTATGCTTAAATGATTCATAGGTCACTGTTAGGTGTTTCAACAAACCAAAAAAACATTCCTCTGAAAATGGTCAGGTACAAGGACTGTACTGAAAATGTGTGAAAAAGTAGCCAATGCCCATTAAAAAAAATTTGAAAGACCTTCAGAATGTCTGGAGAACTATTGCTCAAGATCACTTTTTAAAAAATACAAGGAACACTTGACTCTTTGAAAGCAAAATATAAAGAAAAGACTTTGTATGCATTGTACGTCAGTTGGGATAGCAGGCTCCAAAAAAGGCCATCACCTGAAGTTGGTTGCAGTTAAGAAAATGGATGGAATAGATGAATGAAAGCCTAAAGCAAAATTTACTTACCAGCAAAACTAAACAGCTGACTGTAATATCATTTAGAGTATCTTTCAATACAACTGAATGGAGAAAAAAGGCAGGGATGACTGCGGCTGAGAAACCAATGGCAATGCACTTCCATAAATTAGCAACTTGTCCATCACAAAGTCACCACACTTTTGAGCATGCCCTGATTTACCACTTATCTTTTATTTTGACAGGAGCATAATTTTTAAAATGAGCATCTTATTGTACTGAAGAGGACTTGAAAGTAGCAACTGAGACCATAAACCTTTGACTGAGGTCACAGATCAAGGGAACATTTTTGAGCCATCCTTCCCCCACCGGCCATTAGGAAAAAAAATGCACGTTTAAAGCACTTCCCTAAGCCTTACTTTTTCAGGAAGATTAGCAAAATGTGAGAATTATGAGAGAACCCATGTCACCCGGCTTCACTTGTGACCACACCACAATGGTTCATGGCAATCAGCACTTATCACCCGTTTTATCACTGAATTGTTGTTATCAGTTGATAGAACTCATATAGATGTCACCAGTACCTGCTTATTGAGCCACCTAACAGGCTCAATAGACAGCTATCAACTAATTTGATGGCGGTTGTTCTGCCTTGTTGAACAACAATAACAGGTTGGGTACTGTCACTTTCAAGCAGTACACTTTAAAACTCCTAAAACTAAAGTCTGCATAAGGGTGGGTGAGGGGTGGAAGTGGCATAAGTAATGAGCCTTACATGTGAGACTTTAGTTTGAGACCACAGACATAAAATGTGGCCATATCCGCTATGATGTCACTCATTGCTTTTAAGCTCCACATTTTGAAGCCTCAAAGTTAGCATTTGTTGTTTGTTTGCCACATTGTCTTTTTTTGTTTGTTTGTTTGTTTGTTTGTTTTGGGGGATGGGGTGGGTGGGAGGTTGGAGATTTAGATAAGAAGGCTGACTACTAAGTTATTAGCTAAGGTAGTCATTAGCTAAGTCTAACAAGCTGCATGCGTAACTTATATGGGTGCAATGGACAGACACACATATTTCCTTACTTTTTGTAATTTCATTCAGCAAAACTGAAGCACAAATTTCTTAAACAGGCTGTAGCACGCAGCAAGCCATATTACTTGTCAGATAATTCTATTAAAATGCTCTAAAAAACACCAAGACCACAAACACAGTGAAGAGGGACAGTTCAGTGTGTCAAATCAGCTGAGATGCAGCTGTTGTTAAGTAATGCTGTTACTTGGGCATTTTAACATAGGAGTCTATGTGGGGGATGTCTCACTTTTGGAGGCAGCCTCAAATGGCCATTGGAGGAACTGCAGTTCTTTGTTCTTCTGCTTTGGCTTAATTTGTCAGCACCAGAAGAAAAGGTTGACACCTGAGATTTGTTTCGACTCATTATTTAATTACATTTAGGCACCCAAACTGCTTGGTTAGTTTTATAGAAAGATACTGTGTTAAAACACAGCCTTTCACAACATGAACCATTTCAAGGTTACCGGGTTAACTCTAGGTCTCCTACATGATCTGGGTTGTCTTCTGTTTATCACCTATTAGAATGGAATAAGACACCTTCTGGACTATAAGGACACCTATTGGTCAAGTCTATAGGAATGATTACCATTTATAAAGGCCATTCAAGTGTGGGATGACATTTGGTGAATGAAAGAAATGATGGCGACTCCTAAAGACTTATCATAGACGCTGCATCAATTACTACATCAGACGTATTTCTTAATTTCTGCTCCTCTCCCAGCTGGCTTCATTAATAATTGGATTTGCCAACTGGCTCCCTCCACTGACCTGACTGAAAATAGCCAGTGATGGATGGTATTTAATAAATGGTTCATCCAAAAGCCTGCCCAGTATTTTTTGAAAGTGCCCCTCAGAAAGCATAGTTTAGAATGCTGCAACTGTATGTAGATGTTTCTCAGCTGTGTCATTTCAAAAACCTTTAAATCCGCAACATAAAACACTGCAATTGAAAACAGACCTTGGGAATGTAAGCAAAATATGTAGTTGTCAAAAACCTACAAAAGCTTCAGAAAGAAAAATACTTCTGAAAACATCTTCAAAAAGTGAGTCATTGGAATTCCCCTCTGTGGTGAAAGTGATTTATGGAATGTAGAAAATTAAATGCTTGTGTTATTCAGCACTGAGATGAAATCCAGCAGTTCTGCTTGTGGACTGATAACAAAACAACTGTCTGCGTCTGAACGGCATTGATAACAGCATCATACCAATACAGTGGCCTTTCTCTGAGCTGCAGGTTCCCCTTGTTTCCTCCCTTCAGGAGTCCAGCTGCATGGGGATCTGAGGACAGCAAACAGGATTAATCTACAACAAAACTTCAACACTTAACCATTTCAATCAATTTAATTTATATCCAGTGATGTGTGATTAATATGTCTGAGAATATTGAACTATGCTCTTTACTAGAATTTTCACTTTTACTTTTACATGTACATCAAACTGCATGATTCACACGCTATAGCTACAGAAAGTGAAAACGAAAAATGCTCATCTCACTGCCACATTGCAGGGGATTTTAGAAATATATTAAGTGGGACAGAAAGATGCACACGCCTTGATTTAGGTGCTACTATCTATTCGTTACATCAGTATGAGAGATAAGCAGGACAAATTCTTTTCAGGTCACTATGAAAATATTCCAGCGTTTTTTACATGGGACATTTTATTGTAGGGGAAAATAATGCTAGTCAGTAAAGGACAGTACTTCTAAAGAAGTCACGCAGCACAGCCACAACACAAATAAATGGCAGTTTCAGTCCATCTTTTTATATTAGCAGGAATTTTACGTGTCAGACATGACTACAGTATTTTCCAAAAACGTCCTCATTTTGAGCACCATATTCTCTTAAATCTTTATTAGAGCTCACTGCTGATTTTATTTAACTAAAATGTGAACTGTGCAGACTTTTTCAGGCCGTTAAGGTTTTTAAAGGTAATGTTCCTCTAGCAGAGTGGTTTCAGCTTTTAAACCTTAATCGTGCCTTCTTTTAATAAACCAAGAGCAGCCACTTTATAAATGTGTTTAAAAAAAATACTACATGTCTCCCATAATTCAAAACGAATGCATTTAGAAAGCCAAAATCAGCCTTTATCATAAGAAGGAGATCAGTGATGGAGATGGGACTCACCAAATCTATCACTTCTCTCATATATCAAAGACAAGAAGTAGTATTTGCATGCCACATGGAGGATATTCAGTTTCAAACAACCAGGGCGGGGAGTTGTGTGGTCTGGTGCCATTGTCATTACTTAACTGAATTCAGAGTGGTTTTGGTGGAGCCGTGGGAGAATGAACGCTCTACACACTGAGGCTTGAAAGCCGTTTGACAAAAACCCCACATTATAGGGTGTGTGGTTCTTTTTTAGATCCACTGGGGGTCATTTAGCACTTTAGAGCACAGACATAACAGCACTAGAAAAGTGACAGGGTGTGTATAAAAGGTAAGGAGAAATTCAGTCCTCCGCTGATGAAATCTGTCATCGGACATGGTTATAAAGTGATTTGTAAGGAGAAATATAAGGCTGGGAAGGGGGGGGGGGGCT
>VUQS01018121.1:18109-30450 GCA_015108495.1 Heterochromis multidens | reverse complement strand
TTGTATTAAAAAAAATTTTTAAAAAAAATTTTTTTTTTTGTTTTTTTTTTTTTTTTTTTTTTTTAGATTTATCTCTAAGAACAGGTGGTACTGTCATTCCTGTAGCTTTGTGGCCCACATTTAGTTTCCGATACTGTGGTCTGATGATTGACAAGCTGATTGAGACCCTGGATTACAAGTAAATCCCCTCATAACCACTCTAAGGGTGGAGATTGCATCGCTGAGAAGTCCCCTTACTTGTATTGTATGTCCAAGTGATCATCCGATCATTCACACAGTTTAATTGAGTGATCTTCTGGCTATGCTCAACCTTTACTCTGCTCAAGTACCTCACAAGTGCTGAGTGTAGCGCACAGAAGGAATTGTGGCTGAGCTCTGAAACTGGAATAACATGTCAGTTGTGTGCTGTGAAGTTGGTTTAATTCAATCAAGAATCAAAGCCTTGAGCATTTTTTAAATTAAAAAAAGGCTTTTACCTTAATCTAGAAGGAATACCTGTGAAGGGATACTGTGCCTTGATATACACACATTTGCATTTTAATACTGACTCACACGATACTTAAATCAGTTTAGAGGCAGAGTAAGGAACAATTATGTAAAAACAACTTATTTTCCATACTTGTTGTGTGGCCAGGGAAGGGTATGTGTCAGCACCTCACGGGGGTTGCTGCCCGTTGCATAGTTGTGACGATTTCCTGTCCTCTGAAGTGTTTGACAGGAGGTTAGAATCATAAACTGTCTATCGGAAAAATATGCTTTCAGAGCGGCGCTACTCCTTCTTTTTCTCATGCTGATATGAGGGCAGAAAGAGTGATATAGTGACTTAGAGTAATAGAGTGGCTGTTGAGGTACAAAGTGGTATTACTAGTTGATGCATGCTTTACTATCTGGTTAGTGTGCCTAAATCTACTGGTCTTAAAAAGGTTCTCATTTTTACATCGTCATACACGTAATGCATCTGAAGTGTAGTGACCCAAAATGAAATGGTAATTTTCACTCATGTATAATATATTATTGCATAGCATGTAATTGCTAATCTCTAGAAATCTTAAAGTGACTAGAACAAGCAATTTAATGCTGTAATACTTGATCTAAGTTCAAGTCAGTTTGGAAGCAGGGTTGCAGAACCAGTCAGCCTGTCCTTTCTGGATCATTGATTCAAGCATTCTCTCCCTTTTCTCTGTGACTCAGTTGATGTCTTTTTTTCAGTGTTGAATTAATCTATTTCTGTTGGTGTGTGCTCAGTGTGTTGTCATTAGACTTTTGTCCTGCAGCGGAGGTTATTAATGTGGGGATTTATTTATCTAGCTGATCTTCGACTGGAGGGGAATGGTTATGGTGGCAGCTGCCGTGGGGCTGAAGGGACAGCGGTACCCCAGTGTTCAGTCCCTCATTACTGCTTTGTAATGAGAAGGAGTGGAGGATTACAGCGGGTTTCCCATCTGGCCTTGTGCTCTGAGACAGTGGGTGTTGTACCTCAGATGTTACTTTGGGTTTCAGTGAGGAGCCTGTACAGGGGGATGCTGCACTGTTGTTTAAAAACTGATTGTAAGAAAATTAAAAAGGGTTCCCCTGGTATGCTGTGGCTTAAATAGGGAAATTCTTACCCCAGCTCTCAAAGTCAAACTGTTTTTGTAGTAGAGCTCGGTACTTTCCAGGAGCTGTAGTATGAGGCAAGTTTTATCAAAGCTGGCAAATCCCCCTTGAAACCCAGTGCTTGTTTGTTTATTTTTCGTCCTTTGTGACAGAAATTATTGTTCTAATAAGAAAGTTGGGATTGTGCACATTACTATAATTTATCCTTTCACCTGAGTTAAAAACTGTTGTTGAATTGCTTAACTGTTTTATATGGGTTAGGTCTCACCCTGGTCTTAATACCTGGAAAAAATACAGAAAAAATCACTAGGTTTGACTTTCTTTTAAACTAAGAGTTAAGTAAACACCCTTTGACAAATGAGGTGATAGGAGTATCATGTCAGGGTCCTAAAATTTGTTTTAGTGTGTTTTTTATTATTTTTTGTTGTTGTTTTTCCTTGAGATAAACCAATCATTAGACACCCATTTGTCTAAAAGAACATGGAAAAGATGAAGAAAAGAACATTTTCTGCCTTGTTGCAGCCTGTTAATTTGAACCTAACCAATGTAAACTCACATTTATGATATGAGAAGGGCAGCGCTGGTTTGTTACGCCACAAAGCCACAAGCTCTTGTGGTGTGTCAATTAACTCATAAGCAAATGTCAATGTTGTTCTATTTTTAGACAGATAGGAAAAAAAAAACTAAAAACTACCACCCAGTGAAAAATCACTCACTCATATACTCCACACTATCCTCAGCGCATAACACCATAAAAAGTGTCAAAGCTTGTCTACAAGCAACATTCATAGTTTAACGGATATGTGATTTTCACACGGTTGTCTTTCCAAACAGATGAATTTGTTTTGTAAGTGCTGTGCATTGCTTTCACTTTCCTACCCCTGAATGTTTCCACCAGCATCACCAAGGAGAGCATCGTAGATGTGGAGGCGATGGTGAGGAAAGTAGAGCAGAAGATCGAGAGCTGTTCCCAGCAGGAAGTCGAGCTCCACGTTGAAAGGGTTGGCAATTTCACTGCAGCCCTTAATGGGCAGTTCTTAGCAGACAGACATGTAAACATAAAGATGATGATACAGTTGCTTTTAAAGCACCAGATGTCTCCTACACATATAAATAAAAACACCAAAAAGTGTATATTTTGCCTCCCAGACAATGGAGCATCCATAATTCATGTCATTCAAGCAGGTACCAAACAGTTTTTCACAGTAGTGCACTGAACATTTAACTCTTCCTTTAAACTCTTGACTTAACGCAGTATCTGAGCATTAGGTACACAAAAACATCCACTGGGTTAATAATTCAGTTCAATTTTATTTAAATAGCAACAAAAAATAACAAAAGTCACCTGAAGGGTCTTTTGTACTCTTTTATACTGTACTAGCTTTGCTTGATGCAGTGAAAGATTTTCTCTTGATAGCATGCCCAATGTAAATGAAAAACCCAACAACACAAAACAACAGTTTTCTGCCATCGTTAGCAACAGCACCAAAACACATCAGTTTCAACACATAGTTGATTTTCTCACACATTGATGAGATTTTAACAGATGCAGCTCCCTTTCATTTTCACCTTCTTCGCCTGTTTCTGGAGTCCAGGGACTTTCCATTGTCTCAGCATCAAATGAAAACATCGGTGGTTTATCACACTTTTAATTTTATGCTTTTTATCTGTTTCCCTTCTCAGATTTTTGTCATCAGCCAGGCTGAGCCTCGTCTACCACTGCAGCTGGAGGATGCTGTCAGGCCTGATGGAGAGGGAGAAGAGGTGAGGAAGAATGTGGGGATAGATGAGTGGCCATGGAAAGCACACTTCACCCAAACTCCAAGTACATTCAGAGTATTAGCCAAGTGATTGTTATTAATTTGAAAATTATTGATAGCATCAGGTAGCATTTTAGGTATCTAAAAACTTCTGAAATCAGTCTCTCATTGTAAAAAGAACAAAGCCTGACAGTTACTGTGTGTGAGGGTCCTTTCACTCTCATGGAGTGCACAGATAGGTTTGGTCTGACTACACAATGAATATGAAATAATTAACAATTAAGTCAGTATTTATCTGAATACTTTATATCAAAAGAAAAATTAAACCACATTCATACTGTGATCTAACTGCACTCTTTCAGTGAGGCTGTTTTCAGTTAGGAGAATGGAGGTTTGTGTTTTTGGCAGAGTCAAGGATTGGCTGATTAAACCTAATCACCTTGTTTGAATCACCCTCTTCATGCAAATGGTGATTTCATCGCACAGTGTTTATAAGAGCCGGCTGCCAGTGTTGAGGGAGTTCTCTGAATTCCAATTAAGGAATTGTGCAGTGATGCAGAATCATTTAAGAGAATCATGAAGCATTTAAAAAGCCATTCTTTTTCCTAGCTACAGTTTAGGTGGTTATAAATAAATGTTAAACTTTGAGGATGCTGTTTTAGCGTGTGTTAAAGGATGGCAAAAAAGATTATTCTACTGTAGAGGAACAGCTACAGGCCCCAGATTTGTGGTGAAGTGTAAATGTTGAATGTTTCACTAATAATTTTCCTGATTAAGTTGTTACAGTATAACATGTAATGGTAAGATAGCATTGTTTTTTTGTTTTCTGTAGCTTTAGATCCATTATATCTGCTGTCAAATTATACATTACTATAGTACATGTGCACAAATTAATATGAGTCTCACCAATACCAAAGACAGCTGAGGACCCATCCATGTTTATCCAGTAAGCTAATATCTGCAGCTGCAGCAGCATCTCAGGTGTTTTCTGTTGGGATTCAGCATGTCAGTCACACACTTGTAGGCAACACCTGCTTTCCCCAGAGACACTAGCCTCAACAGCCCTGTCTGTCTAACTGTCTGCCCATCTAACACTTTGTCCCTCTGTGTGGGGCTGTTTGGAGCAGGATGTAGCTACACAGGCTATTAGCTCAAACCCCTGTGGGTCCTCTCAGGAAGCCTGACATCCACAACCCTGGAAGGAGCAGTTCCTCCTGTGATGAAAAATTTACTTTTTTCAGTTGTTACCTTTTTCCTTTTCTTTATTTTCTTTTTGTCCTGTTGTCCCACATTGCAGGTGTCTTTTATTGCACTTGACTTTATAATACTTACTGAGCTAAGTAGCTGGATGTGTTTAAGCTGCTGGAGGATGGTAATTATGTATTGTTCCCAGGAAGGTTTTTGCAGGTTTATTGCATTGTTTTTGGTTTTCAAGCTGCCAATAGCTTTAAAGCTAAAAATTCTTGTTTCACATTTCATTATATATTCTTCCTTGTGAGGTTTGAAAAACCTCTAAAAATGCTTGCATAACACTGACAGCAAACACTCCTGTGTGAAGAGCGGGAGATGAATAGTAATGATTTTTAATATTTCATAGGCTGAGGGCTTTTTGGTGAGTTGAATGTGTTTTTTTTTTTTTTGTGTTTGTTTGTTCTCAGGAAGGCAGAGCCACAGTTAACCAGGATACCAGGTTGGACAACAGGGTGATTGATCTCAGGGTAAGTTTGTACCAGCTCAAGGAAAACCATATTAGAGCAAATTGCAGCATATGATTTAACATCTACATTTGATTTGATATATCTAATCTTCCAAATGATTTATAGTGATGGAAAAAATCTTAGATATTTAAATCCTTATCTTTTAAAGTTTAAGCTTTTTTTAAGATTAGATATTCATAAACTTTTGAAATAAATTAATAATACCAGAAGCCTTCTGACAAGGATATGTTCTGCGTGCCTCCTATGTGAGACGCTTCAGGCATGTCCTACCAGAAGGAGACCCCAGGCCAGACCCAGGACACACTGGAGAGGTTGTATCTCTCAGTTGGCTTGGAAATGCCTCAGTGTCTCCCTGGAAGAGTTGGAGGAGTTGGCCAGGGAGAGGGAAGTCTGGCCTCCTTAGAGTGCAGTCCCTGTGACCAAGGCTTGGCACAAAATGGATGGATTTAAAAAAAAAAAAAAAAATAGTTTCATTGGTGCCTTTTATTGCTATTATAACAATATTAATGTTACATTTTACATTCTGTCTCCTAGTATAGGAAACTTCTACCAAACATTTTATGCAGTTGGAGGGAGAATGTAAAATATTTGTGAAGGAATAGCAAACAACCTCATAAGCTACCCTATTTTTTTTTTTTTTGTTTAAAGGACAAACCAGTGCACCTCTAAAGTGAAAGAGAAAAGGCTGTGATTTAGTGGGCTGATGGTATGAATCTTATGCAGTGCTGAGAGATGTGCTAAACTTATGCGAGCAGCAGAAGACACTAAGCCGCAAAGTGTCTCTTTGTTTTGATATGTTCCTCCCACATGGAAGATACGACTGGCAGGAAGGCAGCAACACCACAGCACAGAGCCACTTTGTTCACAAGCTTCACAACAACACCTGCTTCTGCAACACTGTGCACTTTGAGCTCATGGACTAGGGTCTGTCATCAGTTTTCCTCTTAAGAGCCCGCTGAAGCTATAAAGTGCTTCCCACACTGGCAAACACTTCAGAAGGAAACCATAAAACACCTCTAATAATTATGTAGTTCACATGAAACTCCATTTCTAACTTGAACATTTTTAAAGTTTAAAAGTTTACTTGTGACTTTTAGTTTTAATAGATTGCTGGTCTTGCAGACAATTTCTGGACAGTCATCCAGACATGTTAGCTGATGTTGAACACTAGTGCTCTCAATACCTCAGCCTTTAAGACATATGAGGAATGTGACTGCAGATGAGCAGTATTCCAAGCTTAAGTGTACTTCATGTTAATTTTAGGGCTCCAACTAATGGTCACTGATTTTGTGTTTAACCATAGTATTTGGTCTATTAAAACTGAATCCAGCTTCTTTAGATCTGATAGGGCATAAAAAGATGACAAACTACACATTTGACAGCTGCAGCCAGGGAAAAAATAACATAATTGTGTGATCAGTTTTAAACTGGCTGCTAATCATCTGCTGATTGGCTGATCAGTTAATTTTTGGAGAATTTCTATACTGGTCCATGTTACCTATGTCATTGTCTTTACAAATGCAGAGATGCTTGACATGTAACAAGCAAATTTTATCATAAACTAGAAGGAAACTCTGAGAACTTATCTTCTACCAAGACCAGTTCCCCATCTTGTGACACATCCACATCATTCTCCCTTTGTCCCATGCTCCATCTCTTCGTGAAGTTTCGCATGTGAGCATTGGACAGAAGGTCAGCATCAGCTGCGTTTCATCAGAACAGGGCCAAAAGTTTTGAAAAGAAGAGAGCTTTTCTGGCTGTGATTTCAATAGAAGTGTCCGTGATATCTGTCGTGCAAAAGCAGAATTTCATAACACAGATTTGTGTATTTCAGGTACCTTTTAGGAATGATTAGGCCATAGTCTGACTACTAGACACTCGCAAAGAACTCATACAGGCTATATGAACAGTGATCCTGGCACTAAACTGTGGTCAACCTGCAAGCAAGTGTATCGACAGCCTCTGAGTGTGAAGATGAGCCCTAAATTGGGTGTTGGCAAATGTTTAAACTTTTCATTTTGAGCTTTGAAACCTGTCTGTGGTAGATATTCACCGCAGCTGGGTTTCAAAGAAATATGAACTACTGAGAGGTATACCAGATTCAGGTATATTTTATGAGGCCCCTCACCATCAGAAGATCTGCCAGTTTCAGGATAGTAACTGCCACCCACCAATCCACCCACTATTACACCTACTCGCTGCAGACATGCTGTAAACAGGAAGTGCTTTCAAATTTTTAAATTAGGTCTTGCACAGTCTGATTTTTAGGTCAGTTTCCCCAGGTTTAACACTGGGTACAGCCCAGTGTGTGATATGTGACACAAATGAGTCATAGGTGGTGTGACAGAAGAATAAGTTATTTGCTTCAGTGCATTTTGAAGGGGTTGGTAAAAGTATTTAAAGCATGTTTCTTCACTTCTTTTTTTTCTGCCAAGTATCCAGATTGCAAGTGAAGGAAAAGTTTCAGCCAGACAACCCTGAAGCATTGTCTGTAGACTAATGAGCTTTCCAGTATTTAGACATGATCATATTTCGAGTCTGCCGGCTGTTAGTCAGACGAAGCCTATTCAGGACTGGACAGGCACTAGAGATGGGAAAGAGGGGAATGTGAAGCACTTTAATTAACGCAGATCTGTGCGTTATGTATTGAAAAGACCCGGGTCTGGCTTCATGATGATGTACGGTAACTGGAGTTGAAAACCAGAGAAGCTCAATTGTAGAAATCTTGTGGTCATTTCAGATGAGTCAGTGGATTTCTGGGAGTGTTCACTGGCGTTTTGATGTGCACTGTCACCCAACTGTTGCACTTTTGGGGGTTTTTGTTCATGTGCTTTTTACTGTAACCTCTTCACAGCAGTTTTTCTCCTCACCTTGGTTTCAGTATTTATATTGATAATGAAGGTTTTTTTTAAGTTTCTGTGGCTCTTGCTGGGTCGGAATGCATGTCTTGCCGTTGCCAACAAATAATTGTCACACCCTTCGCATAGACAGGAGATCCATGGAAAAAACAGCCAGTCTTGTTTTCACACATCTGTTACGGTTGTGTAATAAAGCAGATGAATCACAGAAACTGTCGTGACGTGTTTATTTTTGTGTATCCCTCTGAAAGACTACCACCAGCCAGGCCATCTTCCGCCTACAGTCAGGTGTGTGCCAGCTCTTCAGAGACACACTCGCCAAAAAGGGCTTTGTGGAGATCCAGACACCGAAAATTATATCAGGTAAAAAAAACAAAAAAAACAACATACACTCTGCCACATTGACACGTGGAAAAACTGAGACTAACATGCATTGAATAATTTTTGATGAGATGTTTCTGTAGAGGCACACTTGTTTTCATATCACCACCCACAGGTGTCTCGTGAGTCATTGTGACAGTTGTAAGGTTGACTTCCTCTACAGGCTGTTCTAGACTAAATTTCAAATCAGGAACAAAATAAAAAGTTCAGTTAAAGCTCATGAAAAACACACACACACACACACAAAAACAGTCGTGCACATCTATGCTAAAGGAGACAACAGACAGTAAGGTATTAGAGAGAATTTCATTGTTTCAGACCTATGAGGGTTTTAATCCAGACCACTGGGAATTTTGATGCATCGACCAGCTCTCACGTCAGCCTCTCTACTTTCACATTTCCACACAGCGCCCTTCTAATTTGACAGGAGAGGCTTTCCTTAAGATCATTCCCAAAAGACCTCATCTCACTTTACTGAAGAAAAGGAGGACTGAAAGGAAAAACTTAGAATTCAGACAGAAATCTTCTCACCAATATTCAGGAGAAAGAGTTATTGGAGCTTTCGTTAAATGACGTCTCTGTTATCCTGGCTTTATTTTTTCAGCATTAACTCAAAGTGGAGGCTCCACATGCTTTTAAAAACGTTAAAACCTTTACATAAAATGTATTATGTACTGTTTAAATCTTGGAGAGAAATTCGATCAGACAAATCTTTTTGAGAATGGTTATAAATTACAGTATAATGTAAAAAAATCAATTTGGAGCCTTTAGGATAAAAAAGATGAATTTTATTCTTAAAAGAAGCACAAGCACAGTAGTCTTATATTCTAGTCCTCATCCTCCCACATTCCTCACGTAGTTTAAATTAACTGTGGTGAAACCTCCACGCTCTCACTTCCTCTTTTCTTAAAGAGCCAATGATGGTGGCTTTGACTGGCACAGTAGATTCAAAACTGGCGCTCTTTTATTTTGGCGGCACCTGTGAATCAACACACAGTACTTTTCACAAAACCACATCTTCCTGCATGGCACCACCCATAGTGCAAGCGGTGAACAGTTTGTGCTATATGTACACCCCCACCCACCTCTTGACAGCGTGAAAATATCAGTTTATGCTCTGACGTCTTTTTCACATAGGAGGCATTAGATGTGTTATATACGTCTGGGCCATGATATCCTGAGAACTGTATTTGTTTTGGAAAAACTTGCCCAGTACTTATATTGTTTTTATTTAATGTAAAAATAAATAAATAAAATAAAATGTATCTATATATCTATATCTATAGATATGTCTATATATATATGTATATCTATATGTCTATATCTATAGATATATATATCTTAAAAAAATAAATAAAGTTGGGCCTTTCTTGACCTCAGCTCTTTATCTGAGGCAGGCAAGTACATTGTGGTCAATAGTGGCTGTCTTTCTTAGCCTTTCCCATTTGTCCTTTTAAAGTTCTTGATGAAGATCACAGAGATGACTTGAGTTTCTAAGCACAAGTCTTTGTCTGGAACGAGCAGACCGTCTCTCATCATCTCCCTGAACACACCTTTCTTTGCTAGTGATGGTCATAAATCCAGCCATCCACTTCACTCATAGTGTCACAGCATCACTAATCTAAAACTAAGGTATTTAATAAAAAAATAAATAAAAAATGAGCAAACAAAAACACAACACGTCTTGTAGCTGTTTCAAATTAAAAGCCTGAGTGTTTCAGTGAACAGAGAGCCTTTATTTCTTAAGACCTTTACTGTGAAACTTTTTTTTATTTTTTTTAAACACTGGCCTCTGTTTGGGGGCCAGCTTTTGTGCCTGTCGTCTTTCCAATTATTATCAGAGTCCTAGCCTTTAACTGAATGATGGTATTTATTGGTTGGAAAAAAAAAAGTATGCTGGCTAATTATAGTTCCTACTGAACCAGCTAATAAATAGGCAGCATATATCATTAGGTGGGATGGGTAAAGGTTTGAAGCAGGGAATTTTATTTCTTTATTGTGGTAGCTGTGTTTCTCAAACTCTCTATCAGCCTTTGTCATTAATGGTCACCACTTTTCTTTGTCCATTTTTAGCTGCTAGTGAAGGTGGAGCAAATGTCTTCACAGTGTCGTACTTTAAAACCAGCGCCTACCTGGCCCAGTCTCCCCAGCTCTACAAGCAGATGTGCATCTGTGCTGACTTTGACAAGGTCTTCTGTGTAGGTCCAGGTAAGCCCTTCCCCCCAATGCATCACCTTATATACTGGCAAGCAGAAAAAAGAGCAGCAAGAGTGTAATTAAAAATTTAGACCCTATTAAGTGAAAACAGTTTTAAAATGTCACTAAATGCATTTAGATGGTTAAACCTTAACAGACTTCCTTCTGTTGCTTTTACTGTGTCAAAACTGCTGTGGAGCTTAGTGTGTTGGTGACACAATGGGACTTGTAAAAGACTTTATAGTGCAGAGTTTAGGGGAAATCCAAGCAAACACTGCCACCATCTGATGATCTAAGCAAACTCTGCCTTCATCTGATTGGTTGCATAAAGTATTTAGCCTATACATAGTCGTGATTTTTAGATTGCCACTTGTATCTGATTTTTATTCGATACAGGATTCTCGTCCAAGATCAAATAAAACATCTGGGAGAAGGATCCACATTCAGTATTCTACTGACTGGACTGAGGTTTTTGTTTTCTTCTGTGTAACACCACAGAGAAATCAAAGGGCTTAAGGTCATTACTGCTTCTAAGGCAACAATGTCCTCACCGCTGTTGCCTTAGTTACAGACTCACTGATTCAGCATGTAAGGAGAACTGGGATCAGCACACCTCAAAATCCCAGTGGCAAAAGTACAACTATGTTTAAATTTAGCTTCTACAACTATGTTGCCACTGTCTGAAATCAACTAAAAAAAGGTCCACCAGGGAAGAAACAGAGGTAAACCTGAAGCTTGTCTTCCTTACAGAGAAGCAGATATCTCCATATTTATGCTTGGAATCATTTTAGTTTTCCAGTTTGTTGAAATATATGCAGGGGTCAGACATATAATACTTTCCAGGTTCTAGACTAACACTCTGTGTGAATACAAAAGCAGGAATAAGCATATACACTTTGGTTCAGGCACACTTGAATAAAACTTTATATGCATGGTTGTATTTTATAAATCTCACTCATTGTGAAATTGTGTGCATGTACACATGCATGATTTCCACATAATTCAGCCACACTATGTAGATGCAGAAACACATTTAATCAATGTGTCTGTGTCTTTTTAAGAATACTTTGCCAGTCTGTAAACCTGTAAGTGCAAAGAAGAGGAAAAACAACAACAATGGAACAGCCATCCTTGTGTATGACCATTAACTCCCACTAAATGAAAGTAGCAGCCATGATGTTATTAATTCATCATACAAGTACTTGTAAAGTACTGTGCTTTAGAATAGTACTGCAGTCAGAAATTATTTTGTGGTAGCAGCATTCATACAGAGTTTATAAAGTACCTCTCAATCAAGTATACAGTGAAAATGATGATAAAGTGAAAGCACCTACATTTTGCAATTTGGAATTTGATATTTGCATTTGATTAGCATTAACTTTCCCAGTGGCATACTGCTTTTCAATGACAATGTGCTCATCTACACATCGTCCTTGTTTCATGAAATTTTACATGATGATGATTCAGAGACCAGATTGTAAGCTTGATGGTCCTTTATATGGACTTCTGTTCTCTGAGCTGTTCAAATGCACATTTAGGAATTTAGAGTACAATGAAAATGACAGTTTCTCCTGGAGATGTGCAGAAAATTTTCTTTGCTTCTGCTGCACTACAGTTTGTTTTGTTTAGGCACTGATATTAAATCTGCATCATTTCAGTTTTCAGGGCAGAAGACTCCAACACACACCGTCACCTGACCGAGTTTGTGGGTCTGGATATTGAGATGGCCTTCAACTACCATTACCATGAAGTGATCGACTCTATCACTGATACCATGGTGCAGATCTTCAAGGGCTTGAGAGACAAGTGAGAGAGAGAGAGAGATAAAAAAA
>VUQS01018121.1:1776-13806 GCA_015108495.1 Heterochromis multidens | reverse complement strand
TCTATAGATCTGGAGAAGATCAAAGCCTACATTGACTCCTTCCGCTATGGAGCTTCCCCACATGGTGGCGGAGGCATTGGTAAGAAATATGGTTTGTTGGGGAACCTGCAAGAACCTTTTTTTTTTCCCCTGTCATCAGATTGAATATGGATCTAGATGTTTTGTAAAAATAAAAAAAGTGATGGCGATGTCATCCTTCACAGGCCTGGAGAGAGTCTGCATGCTCTACCTGGGTCTCCACAATGTGCGGCAGACCTCCATGTTCCCACGTGACCCTAAGCGCCTGACACCTTGAACCTTCCAGTGTGGACGACACATAAATGCTGGTGACGGGAAACAATACTAGTCCACAATCAAGAAAGGGAGAGCATATAGGATCTAGTGCCACCCTAGAACTCTGTGTTACTGTAATTTACCACTGAGATGAGACAAGAAAGCAGTTGTAACATTAAGGTATAATTTATTGATTGGTGTGCATCGTTTTCTAACATCAAATAACAGAAACATTAAAGAGAACAAAGGAAATGGCCAGTGATTCAAGAACGTTCCTAGAAAGCTCCACACACGTAATTCATTTTTTAATCAGTGAGTCAGTGTTTGTCCAGGTTTTCTCTTTGGAGAGATTAAAAGTACTTTAGAACAGATCTTAGACCCTCTTACTACCAGCACAGATGTTTGACTAATGATTGCAGTGTCCAGCAGAAGCCCCCAACTAAACATGTTTTGTAAGTCTAAACACTGACAATAAAAAAAAAAAAAAAGAGAGTGTTAATCTGTAAATGGCTTTGTTCCCTTTTTTTGGAGGCAGAATCACTTCATTAATGAGGTTTGATAGAAGTAATAGTTGAGACTACTACACTCTTTAACATGCACATAAATATTAAATTACAAATATATAAATGTGCAAAGCCTAAGTGGCTCTCTTCATTCAGACTGCATAAGTGTGAGCTTTACAGCTGCATCCCAGCTACTTACAGTGCAACAGTCAAAGTGCTCAAGTGTTACTGATGTAGAAAATGATAAGTAATAATCAGTCTGACTTACACACGTGTACACCGTTTGCTTTATGTCTGTCAGCAAATACAATATACAAACTCTAACCACTGGCTTATTCAGTCGCAGCTCCACTGACTTGAAGGATGAAGAGGAAGATGTGAACAATATCAACATAAAGAGAAAGCGCTCCATAGATGTACTCCTCTGGGCTGATGGCCAACTCCCGATTTCCAATAAGAAGCTGGGTGTTGTACACTAAAAACTAATATAGGTGAAGAAAAGGAAAAAATTTGTCATAAAGAAAAAACACATTCAAGTTTGTTTTTAGGGGTTTTTTTTGTTTGTTTTTCAGTTTGGGTTGTGTTGAGTGCAGTATGAAGGTACAAACCAGCAAACTGTTAAATATCTAACTCCAAACATGGCTGGTCAGTCACTCTGTACATCTGTGACAGTTTTACTCACAGAAACGGATGAACAAACATAAATACAAGGAAAAATGCTGCAACCTTTGTTACCATCTATCATGTTTATGACCATTTCATTGAAACTTTATGGGTTTGTGGCCTGTGACATGTCACTGAGTATGACTACCAAGAAAGTTTTTATCCTGTATCTGCACCTGTGAGGCTACAACTATACTAATGGCTTTGTGATTCTGTACTTATAATGTGGTGGTGCTTTCAGCTTTTCAGCTTTCAGTGTTAACATGTTAATATTTGCTCATTAACACTAAACACAAAATATAGCTGAGGCTGACAGGAACAGCAAAAGTTAAAGGTTAAACCAAAAAGAGAAGATAAAAAGTTTGGATAAATTATATTTTAAATATGATGGTACAAAAGAAAGGGTCAGACCAACATTATCGCAAGCCACATTTAAGAGGAGCATTAATGCATATACAATAAAATCACCATAAAAAGGCTATTGAGACATTGCACTGAGCAGTGAATGTGGAACTCATGTTAGTGTTACACTGACAGGGGACCATCAAATGTCCTTAAAAAAATCCCAGGTCACTTTAAATGTACTTCTCAAAAAAATTAAGGGAACACTTGATCATCACAGTTAAACTTCAGTAATATCAATCTGTCCAGTTAGGAAACATGAAACATTGCGAATTCATTTTACCTCCTTCACTAATGAACACACATGTAACAGAGGTGAAAGAGAGTGCTGACATGTAGTGATTGTTACGCTGTCTGCAACATCATCTGTGAAAAGAACAGGTGTTAGTGGTGGACCTGCCAATTCTGAAGTTCTCTGAATGCCAGTTGAGCTGTACAGTGCTGGTCTCTGAGCACAGGCCCCACTAAAGGACGTTGGCTCATGAAATCTTTTGATGACAATTTGGTCAGAAACATGCACAAGTAGCCCGCTGGAGGTCATTCTGTCGGGCTCTGGCAGTGATTCTCCTGTTCCTCCTGCACAAAGTAACAGCTAATGGTCCTGCTGCTGGTTTGATGCCCTTCTATGGTCTTGTCCAACTAACCTTGTGTAACGGGCCTGCTGACACAGCAAACCTTCTCGCGACAGAACATATGGATGTACATTCCTGGAGGAACTGAGCTACCTGTGGAGCCTGAATGGGCAGCAGGTACCGTCTCATGCTACCAAGTAGTGAAAAGGACCCAGCATAAAGTAAAAATCCATCAGGAGGGATAAGGAGAGAGCAATGGTCTGTGGCCACCAACTGCAAAACCCTTCCCTTTTTGGGGGTTGTCTTGTTGTTGCCTCTCCAGTGCAACTGTTGTCACTTTCATTAGATTCACAATGGTTTATGCTTCCTAACTGGGCATATCGATATCCCTGAAGTTAAAAGATGTTGTGTTATACTGTGAAGATTGAGTGTTCCCTTCTTTTTTTTTTTTTTTTTTTTTTTTTTTTTTGACCAGTGCAGTTTTTAAGGTTTTCCTTTCTGGACCAAAGTGGCAGATAGAATAACTGATATTTCTGCCACTGTCCCTGTAGCATTGTTAAAAATATGAAACCGTACTGGGAAAATTTCCATCCTATGTATTGATCATGTTCAGTATACCCAGAGAGTGAACTGTGTCCATTTTGGAATTTTGGACATGCTAGAGTAGGGTCCTTTTGCACCACTCTACAACTAAAACACAGGGTAACCAAAGGCAAATCATATAAACAGGTCGACTGGCATGAAATTTCCTGAGCATTTTCACAGTTCTAGGGTGATGAAAGTTTTTATTTGTTAGAACAATCATAATAGAGACAAATATGATGATGTAAAGGTGTAATAAATAGATTGTCACCACATTATTTAGGTCTACTAAATAACTCTGTATTTTGGGGTGTAAGGACTTTTAATGCCTCTTGCTATTCGACAGACTTGTAATACCAAGCTGAAATACTCTGTCTAAATTTGTGTCAGTGTAGACTCACCAGAGTGTAAACGATGGCTCCAATTGCAGCGTAGAGCATATGCAGCCAGGGGACCTGTTGAGTGACATAAGAAAGGCCTCTGAATGTAAAATCAGTCACACAGATACACCCTTGGGAGCTGCTGTTCCTTACGCAGAGAAACACGAGTAGAGGGAATAAATTAAAGGAATTGACCAGAGTGGGCTCACATATTGGAAGGAGAGGACGATAGCTGTAACAATCCCAATGATCATGAGCAGAACGGCTGCAATACAGAGGAGTCCCCCGCAGGAGGTGAAGTCCACCTGTGATGAGAAACAAGTCATTAAGGGGATGAAAGTGAAGTTGATATGCTTCAAGCTACATGAAAGAGCACTGAGACTAATGTGAAAGAGGATCAGAATAAGGTGGAAGAGAAATATGTGTGTGTGTGAGAAATGTGTCTTGTACCAGCCAAAAATGTAACTTGTGTATCTCGAGTTGCATCAGACAGAGAAGTTGGATTTGCATCTTATCCCAAAATGTTATAAATATTTAAAGGATTTCAGTGCCCCCATTGTAATGCAAGACAAAGGAGTTCTTTTACACCGACAACAAAGACATCCTCTGACAAGCCACAGGCTACTGAGCTACAGCGAGACAGTTTACATCTTCGTGTACCTTGGTTTGGAAGCAGAAGATTGTCACAGCTATACAGACAAATGCTGTTACTCCCATGGCAATAAACACTGCTTTGGTTCCATAATAGCTGTAAAGGATACATGTAGCAATTAAAACAAAAAAGATATATATTTTTATATATATATGTGTGTGTGTGTGTGTGTGTATATATATATCAGTTTCAAAATGTGCTGTTTGGGGTGTTGCCTGAATAAAGCCAAAAACAAACCTTGAAACTGCTCCAGCCATGTAAGACAAGGCAAGAGTCTGCAAGATCAAACATGAATACAACGTGTCTTAAATGTCAGAGTGAGTTTTACCACTTTTTAGAGATCTCTCTTTCCTACTGGCTGCCTTTACTTTTTCAGTCTTCAACTCAAATATGATCTAACTCCTCACAATATGCTCTTAGTTCTGCCCATATGTAATTAGCAATGTCAGTGTCTGACCATTAGTCTAAAAAACAATACTTACAAATACTCCAAGCAGCACAACATTCCATGGAAAACGCCTCCTAAATAAAAATGAAGGTGAATATTTTAAAAAGTACAGAAACCACAAACATCACTGGTAATATTTTAATAAGCCATAATATTAGCAGTAATAAAACTACTTTCCAGCTTATTTGGCCTTGCTTACCTTGGCTCTTTGCAGCAGATGAGAATACAGTAAACCACAAAATAAACCACACTGTGAAGAGATTCATCACTATGAATATTATCACATACATATAGGAAACATTATTTATAGAATATATCTGCAGCTTTTTTTCTTCACGTGTTTTGTATTATATGATTTAATTGCACTAAAACTGTGTTTTTGTTCCTTGAAAGTAACTCACAAAGATGCCCAGTAGATGCCAGGGTAGCTGATGACAAACATCCTCACTGGGTCACTGTGAAAGCAGATACATGACATCACCAAAGAGCAGACTGCTCCTTACCCTTCATCAGATACATTAAGCGGCAAGATGGAATAATGTCCCGGGACAAACGGAGACACTTACACAAATGTAAAGACGGCAACAATTGAGAAGGTGACGGCAAGCTGTGCTGATAAAATTAAGTAAACCTGTCCACAAATTGAAAAAGAAAAAAAAAAAGATTAGTTTGGATGTAGATTAGATCAGCAGGATTGTTATTGGCACTATGAGCAAGCTAAGACACACAGTCACAAACCCTTACTTTTCTGATGAAGGCATGCCGAACAGATGTGCTTTCCCACTGGGTGCTGAGAAAATCCTCCATTTCTCCTGCAGAATTGGGAAGAGCCAAGTGGCAATTTATCCTTATTATACCTAATCTAAATATATTGCAGAGTGTGATTACTTCAAGACTGTGCCACTTGCTCAGAACCTGGGTTGGAGGCAGGCAGTCCAGCAGACAGAGTCGGTATTGTGGTGGGCATCCCAGATGGAGGGAAGCCAGGGCCTTGACACATGCTGGCCGGTGGGTAGACACCCCCTTGGCCCCAGTAGCCAGGACTGGGACTGTAAGATGGAGGTGGGGGAAGAGGAGAGCCATGCTGTGGCTGGTAGGGGGAGTTATCACACTTAGGATGATGCAGTGCTTCCTCATAGGGGGGAGGACTGTCAATTTTAGATGTCATCATTTTTCTGGTCTACCCTAAAGACAGGATAAGTGGTACAAAGCTACGTCAGACTTATATATTTTCAGTATCCACTAGTTACTGTTGACTTTCCATTGTCACAATTACAGAATAAAAATTTCTTATTATATTGCATTGTATATTACAATATGTTGCATTGTTTAAACAAAGTTCTGTGGTATTTTCTCCTGAAAAGTCATGTCTGTGTACTTCAAATACTGTGTATCAGATAACAGAAGAATAATGTCACAAAATCAAGCTTGCATGCAAATTATGTCATAATCTAAATTATGTGGTCACCCTACTTTCAGTTAGGGTGACCACAAGTCTTGTCTTGTGCGGGACTGCACAGCATTATTATCTATTTTTCTGTGTCCCACATATTGAGATGATTTGCATTTTGTCATGCATTTTGATTGGTTCTATGGTTCTCATAAATCAACACTGAGTAACAGTTTTCTAAAGTCTGGCTCTTTTCCAATGGCTGTGAAGAAAATAGGGAAGACTGTCTCCCCAGGAGCTCCCGGTGGCCTCAGGGTCGTTTTGGCCTGCCGTGAACTTTCAGCTAGTTTATGCACCACACAGAAAGCATGCAATAATCTACCACATCAAAGACATGCATAAATGTGAACATGCAGCCTCTCTCTCTCAGCAAGGCAGGTGACATGAACCAGGTAATGTTAGACACGTCGACCAGATAAAAAGGAAAGATGGAGGAAAGAGGGAGAGACTAACAAAGAGATGCAGGTAAATGCTGAAAAATAAGTGCCAGTCAGGAGCAGGTCAGTCTAAAACATAAGCTGAAACACTATATTATTCTGATCATTCATTCAGGGAGTGTGTGTGTGAAGTATTTTGGTATTTTTGTTTGATGCTTCAGTGTACAAACCTCTGGCTATGCTCACTGTGCATAAAACTCACCATGTCTCCCTCTTTGTTTAAAAAGTGTAGGTATTATTCTGTATTTCTGGCTTTGTACATGTGCATGACAGTATACTCCTAGAAAATAGTCAATGCTGCAGCCATTGCAGATTTTTGAAAATTCAGAATTCACAACATTAAATTACATTTAAATTTAATATTAAAAAATACATTTTGTTTTCATGCTGTTATTCTAGTAACTGTTCTTTTTATATAGCTTTTTGTACTGTAATGTTACAGACACCCTCAGTGTCCTTACACTTGAACTTTAAGTGTGATTCACTTACTAATAAAAAATTAATTTGGCTAATATAAATATTTTAAATTAAAGTGAATACTTTGGTTTGTGATAATTGGGCCATGTGTAATGAAATTGTGATATTGTGAAAGCCTTAAACAGGAGGTAGGGTTAGCCTGGAAAATTAGCAGTCTGGTGGTTTGCATGAACAAAGATGAGAAGAGATGAGATGATTTTCCAGCCTGAATTATAGTCTCAGTCAGCTTCTGGTTGTACTTCAGTGTATAGTTCTATAAGACACATTTAAATAACTTAAATATTATTGTGTCTGGAAGGCACAGTCATGCCATGTGTTCACATTTATTGCTTGATAAAATATAGTAAGGGTCACCTAAAGTATAAGTGTAGAAACCACTGAGTGTAATTCTGTTTAATGTAAGTATGGAGTGTATATGGACACTTGGAGGCCTTGGAAAGTTCCTTGATCTAAATTTATTGCTTTTCTTCTTTCGATATGCAATCCTGGGCTCACCTTCAGTGCATTTATTCTTTTAAAGCACCTGTAAGTGCAGTTGAAGCTCTTGTCAGTAATCTGTTAAGGTTAGACTATATACATTTTTTATATGTAGTCTAGTCAGATTGATTGCTTATGAAAAGAAGTGCTGCTTATTTAAGAATTATTATGATAGAAAGAGAGAATACAAGCAAACAGACTGGCCTTTTATTATATTACATGTAAACAGTAAAATTAAGCCTCGATAGTCTATTGCGTCCAATTTTACAAGCCAGCTATACATTAAAATTTTAAATATATAGAAACAAATATAAATATAAAAATTTTACATCACCACCGCACTGCATATTTGTGTCCCACACAAGTAATCTCTTTGGCCCACTTTTGGTTTGTTGGGATCTATTCACCCAACTATTTATTAAAATGAAAAAAGCACAAATAAACAAACAAAAAGGTTACTTACCTTGTGGCTTGAGCCTAAGATGGGTGCACTGTGCCCTTCAGTCCTTTCTCTCCTTGGAGATTTGCAGCCGTGCACCACAGGAGGATGTCATCCTTTGTAACTGGATATGTTGGCTGAAACTCAAACTGTTACCACTGCTCTCAGAAAGCAGAGACTGGTTGCTCATGTGACCTCCTGTTCAAAAATACCAAAATTACCAAAACACAAACTACTGGTTGTACTTCCCACTACAATTAGTTAAATACCAATGCTTCCTTGTTACCTAGTCAGTCTTGACATTTTGACTAAAGGTAATTATAATTTGCTTTTAGACTGAGCCAAACACTGTCAAATACTATTTCCAGTTTTGCAATACAGCCCATAAATAAATATAGCCCTCTGCGGTAAAGTCTTAAAATTATCACTTTGATCATGTGGATGAAAGTGTGGATGTATTTTTGTTGTATTACAAAAATTATTAGAATTAACTTTAAAGTTTAATCTTAAAAGTTGCAATTATAACAACAGACATGCAATTATTAAACATCTGATCAACAATCTTATGTGTTTCTTGAAGCACAGTGGATTTGGATGTAATACAGGGAAAAGTATTTTTATTATTTGATGGATGTTGAAGTTTGCCTTCAGTGCTTTCTGACAACTCTGTTACCCTACCCATGTTTTTTTTATGTATACTTACCAAGTAGTTGTATTGCCTAAACCTAACCAAAATGTGACAGAAAATAATATAATGAAAATATATGATTATATTAAAAATACTAATATATATACATATGTATGAGAGAAACACAAGCTTACAGGTGCCAAAAAAATAATAATCTCCTAAAAAGTGATTGCAGGTTAATATAATAATAATAATAATAATAATAATAATAATAATAATAATAATAAAATGCTGGTATATAAATGACTTGTCCACCTATAATCTGCCAAACATATCTCCCATGAATGATATCGAGCCATTTTGAGTCAGAAATAACATTTCTGTCACAAGGTAGAAGCTGCAAACAGTTTTTGGCAAAGTGATTTTTATATATCTTTTAAAAAGTCTCATAGAGATTAAGAATCTATTTTTCAAGAGAGACCTGACCAAGAGGGAGGGCAGCAGAAATGGCAACAAATAAAGCATAACAGGGCTATAAAGATGCTTTAAATGGCCAAAAAGGAGTGAATTGATTCGAATTTAGAACAGAGTAGGTGCATTAATGCAGACTCATAAGGATACTTGCAAAACAAGTCATTTGTTTATTTTATATATAACCCCTTCATAAATTCTGTTGACTTCAGCCTATTCACCAAAATACACAAGGATATTAGACATTTAAAAAAAAAACAAAGGCAAACATCGGAAATCACTTTTTAGCACAACGTCTCACACCAGCGGACTGTGACGTGTCGCTAGATACGTCATTACGTTCAGCTCAGAGGCTATGGCGCTTCCTGACTGGTTGATAACACTGGTAGCCACTTCATCCTTCATCTGTTTTTGTTTGTGCCTTCGCTACAGACGTACAGGACAGGTGTTCTGGAGAAAACTGTTCGGCAAGATAATGGCCCGAACGGAGAAGCCGTTGTTCCGAATTGCGTGAGTATGGCGTGACTTTCCTCGGCAACAGGAAATTCTGTCGTTTCCCTGGCGATTCTCTTGGCGTAGCTTAGCAACATCTAGCCATTTTTATATGGCATAGATTTATCCCACGTAACTGAATTGAGATAAGGTCCAATTTAAAAAGTACAGCTGTGGAGGTTTTGGTGTGAGGCCCTTCCTAACCCGATAATGGCATTTTTTATTTATTTTTTTAATCGGTATATGTTGCAGTGACTTCAACTTTATTTTAAGGGACGTTGTTTACATACCAACCATTTAAGTTGTGTTGATTGTGCCCATTCAGCAAACCTAAAAAATGATAGTAACTACGAGATGGGGTTACCGACGTTAACAGCTTCTACTACCGGGACGTAACATTTCTAATTGTCTCCCAGGTACACGCTGTACACTAAGACCAGACTTGGCTACATGTACTACAAGAGGCAAATGCGGAAAGCTCGTGAAAATTACCCTGGAGGGCATTCAGCTGCTGATCCCGTGGAGTTCAATGGTATATGCATGGTTTAATTGAGTGGCACTGGGACAGACAATGCCTTGTTGTCCTGTGCTGTACATCCTATAGAAGTAATTGTTATTACCATCGATGCAAACTGATAACAATTCATTTCAAGATGTATACTTTTACAGAGAGATTAAGGTTGTCCTGAATAATTATGTCATTTCTTTCTCTGCCCACAGGTATTAAAATAATTCCTATCTCTGTGCTCTCTGACAACTACAGCTACCTTGTCATTGACAGAGCCTCCAGCGTTGCAGTCGTTGTAGACCCTGCAGACCCTCAGACAGTTCAGGTGAGTGCCTCTGCTGTCAGTTTAGTGTCTTTGAATAGGTTAATAGGTTTGGGCTACTACGTTGAAAACAACAGGCAATAACTGTGTAGTTAGTTCCTTGGGAAAGTTGCTTTTTTTCCCTTCTCCAGAACATGTTGATGCACAGAAGTGGAGACATGCCAGATATTTACCAAATACTAGTGCAACATCATGATTACTTTGCTTCTAGTTCAGCTGGACCACAACTCTGAAGATCATTCAAGTTAAAATCAGTATCAGGATTATGTGGGCCTTTTTAACATGAGTTATAGCATGATCCAGTGGGCCCTTTAACATTAAGGTTGTAATACAGAAAATTAATTTTTAAGAAAAATAAACATTTTGTTTAGCGGAATTGGAATAATTATATTAAAGTGGACATGAAACACTGCATGTATAAAGGCTAATTTACACCATAAAGCCCTGCTCTAAAAAGCTGTCATAGATTTAACTCTGAATGTGAAGCTGGATTTAAGAAACAAGTGTTTAAAGTTAAAGTTTTTACAGCATGTTTAGCGCCATCTTGTGTCAGTACAGAATGTGACGTCACGTGGTTCAATTCAGTTCAATTTTATTTATATAGCGCCAAATCACAACAAAAGTCGCCTCAAGACTCTTTATATTGTAAGGTAAAGACCCTACAATAATACAGAGAAAACCCCAACAATCAGACGACCCCCTATGAGCAAGCACTTGGCAACAGTGGGAAGGAAAAACTCCCTTTTAACAGGATTGGTTAGTTGGTTGCTGCTAATAGACTTACATAGATTAGACACTCGGCTCGACAAGGAATAATCAATCAGTGTATCTTGACTCCAGCTTGTGAACCATCGGTGCACCTGACTCAGACAAGCTCTCCTCCACACTGTCCTCATTCATAAAGTGATCTAAAACCCTAACATTAAGGCTAATAAGTGGATTTTCCCGTTTCAGTTCAGCCAGCCAAACAACAAAGAACCACTTACTGCTAAAGAGAGAGAGTGAAAGTAGACAGTGTATCCTTGGTTTTTAACATTAAACTCATTGCTACAGCCAGAGGTAGTACAAAAGTGACCCCCTTAGACTGATTTTTAGTTTTAGTGTCCTTGTTTTCCTCTGAGTTATCAGTTCTGTCACTAGTTAGCTAACATAATCTAATGTAAGTCTATTGGCACCAACCAACCAACCAACCACGTGATGTCACGTTCTGTACTGGCACAAGGTGGCACTAAACATGCTCTAAAAACTTTAAACACTTAGGTAAACACTTTAAACACTTAGGTATCAAAGTATAAATATGAGTTACATACAATATATTAAAGCCTATATACAATTATTTCTGTATATGTATAAAAATATGAGGCGTGTAAAAATATGAGTTGTATTGAAGGCTTGATTATAATTGTATGGCTGATAGACATTTATACCTCTCTCTCTTACAGCTGGTCATTTTTCTGCTACCTTACAACTATGTGTTTTACTACAGCTGCAGCTGTTGATTGTCAGTAGCTAGCTGTTGTGAATGAGTGTTTTATGTATCCATGGTATCTCTCCTTTATAAATACACAAGTATAGTAATGTTGTGATGTGTTGATTGAAAGTTTTACCAGCAGCTGTTTTATTTTTTTTCAGGCAGTCCTTGAGGAAGAGGGAATAATATTGGAAGCAATACTGTGTACACACAAGCACTGGTGAGTTTGACTGCATACATTTGTTGTGTGAACAGAGAGCTGCATGGTGTTGTTTGCATTTGTGTATCAGGCATTTTCCTCATATTTTGAAAGTCCTGTCCTGACTTTAATTAAAATAAACAGTGTGTGTTTAAAAAAAAAAAAAAAAAAAGGTTATTTGGGA
>VUQS01018119.1:1526-12068 GCA_015108495.1 Heterochromis multidens | reverse complement strand
CTGAGCTGGTTAACGCCTGAAGGAAAAGGTGTGTGTGTGTGTGTGTGTGTGTGTGTGTGTGTGTGTGTGTGTGTGTGTGTGTGTGTGTGTGTTAAACTATTATTATATCTAAGGCCAAACTGGTTTTAGGTCAAGTCTAAGATTGAATCTGTAATAAAGAAGGTTAAGTTGCACAGCAGCAGTTTGTAGATGATAACAGTGGATGGAGTGTCCTACCAAATTGTGAAACACATACATGAGTGCTTGTGTAATCGTTGCATGAGTCTTGTGTTTTCAAAAGCATGTTTGTATTACTACCGAGCACTAAACAAAGCCGGGTTCACTCATTTGTAGCTGTGGCGGGGAACGAGGACAAACGGCATCAAAAGAATGCAAATTTTACTCCTCAAATGCTTAGTGTTGATGAAAATTGCTATTAGTTATTTTGTCAATTTAAAGCTTTGCAAAACATGTGCATAAATCCATTCAAATGAGCTTCAGTCCAGCAGAAATAATTTTCTTTCCAAATGAATGCATTTTTTCTTTTTTTTTTTAAATTGACCCAGAGTAAGGGTGCACACGCAAGAAATTCAGGCCTGGCCCTATCTGCTGGGAGGAGCCCAGGTCAGGTCAGTAAGGAACGATTTCATATGAATGCAGGCACACACAGAGAGGGGGCTGGTAAAGAGACGGACAGGGCTGGTGAAAACTTTATGGATTTTTTGACAGTCCACCGATGCAACGGTCCACTGGGATTTTCCAAGTATGCCTGACGGCTAGTACACCACTGACTGAAGATACAACAGCATAACGTCATTCTCAACAACCTTCCTTTGCGAGGCTGTTATTCTAGGAACATTTCCCTTAATTGATAGTGTTTAAGAAAAGGAAATTTCAGGATTCATCATTATACATCATTATATCATAATTCCCCAATGTGTGCAGGAAATATGAGCTATCATAGAAGCAAAGAGGGTAGAGACAGATCTGAAGTTCTTTATCAGAGAATTCAGTTTCCATCCTACTCCTGCAAGCGAGGCTTAGGGGACTCTGGTCTCCATGGACTTTCTCTGTGTGCCAGACTTCACTGGGTTTAGCACAAGAAGCACAACTTATTGGATTATGGAGTCCAGCGTCTATGCTCATATTGCTAGAGGCTGTTAGTGTGTGTGTGTGTGTGTGTGTGTGTGTGTGTGTGTGTGTGTGTGTGTGGGTGGGTGTGTGTGTGTGTGTGCCATTGGTATATGTGGGTGGGCAGCTTGTGAAGATAGAGATGGAACAGTAAATACACGATAAACTCCCGTTTACTTTCCCATTTTCTAGGTGGGATTTCTTTATGGAGCCCTGCCTTTTCATGTTCAGAGGTTAGACATTTAAACAGGCCAGAGGGGTGTCGTACTGTAAATGAAGCGGCACTGTTAAAGCTTTTCTTGTTTCACATGGATTTAACTCCACCTGTCTAATTTCATTCCTCAAGAAGTTTTGTGTCTGCCTGGACAGGATAAGGTTTTTGGCACTCATCCTCAGTTAGATGGACTCTGGGGCTGCTGATAGAATGCTGCATAATTGTGCACATGCAGATTCGCAGTGGAAGTGATTTACTGGCACACTCTCTGTCTGTGGTGCCTGTAATTGCTGTTGCATCGCATTGCATAAATGCTCTGTGTTTATGATGCCTACTTGATAAATGATTCCATAATTTAATCTAATAAATAGATCTGTATAATAATTTTGTCCTACTTATAGAATGCCTTTTATTTCATGGTTGATTCATCTTTTTTGTTTTCATGCTGTGCACTGTATCACTAGCTGATGTATAGTTGGAACTACACCCTGTTAGACTGCTGTAAAAATTAGTTATATACCACAAAATTCCCGGTAAAGCTACAATAAATCATCTTTATGGTTAGTTACTGTAATGTGCATTATGTTGTGTGATAACACAGTGAGTTATTGTATGTTTTGAAAGTGCAGCAGCAGGCTCATTCTTAAATACAGTTCCCAAAGTGGGACTAAGGCACGGGCACATCAGAGAAAAACAATGTTGCCAAGGAACTGACCTATGTCTGTCTAGTTATGAAGAGAATTATGGCACTTATTCAGTGTAGTAACCCTGCTCTGCTTACACAAATTTCAGCCTAGGTAGTGATTTTGTATCTTTAGGCTGAAGATAATCCTCATCTTATTCTTTTTCTCTTTTGCTCTAAACCAATTTCTGACTTATATCCCCTTTCAGTGTGTTATGACCTGGCTCAGAGCAACATGAAAGTTCAAATGCAAGAAAGGCATAAGAAAAACACAGCCAGAAGATGATGAGTGTAAGCAGCAACAAGTAGGGTATTCCATATAATATTATTTTGACACAGAAGGAATTGTGGCTTGATCATGATCGTCTACCTTTCATTTACACCCTCCAACTACTTGCCAAGCTGTGATGGAACTGTGAAAAGTGTGGTGACCGTTTGCCTTCAAAGTAAAAGTTGTGCCTTTTGAATGGTTGCAGCAGTTTGACGCAACTTTTACTTTGAAGGTGAATGTTCTCTTTTTGTGGTTTGAGTCACTCTTTCAGCGTTCACTATAACTTGGAGAGTCGGTGGCAGGTATTTGCAGACAAGTTGGCGTCTTTCATGCAAAGTACTATCAACTGCAGCAACCTGCTAGCAACCAGCCAGCAACCACTCACCAACCTCTTGGAGAGTATACATTTTTTCCTAGTGACTTGGTGTCTAGGCCTGTGTGACTGAGTCCTTAGCCCCCAGTCACACAGGCCTAGAGACTGGCTGGCAACCAGTGGTCATGAGGAAAAAATGTGTATTCCCCCAGCTCATTGCTAAAAGTTGTTAGTATGAAATTGGTCACAAAGAAATATATGGTGCTGCACCAGAAACCTCCTTGCCATTGCTTTGATAGCTAGTGAGTTGCCACCGTCGCCTGTAGTTTCCATTGAAGACACCGACTTGTCTGCTAACGCCCACCAACTACTGTACAAGGTACAAGGCTCCCAAATGTCAGTGGTTTGGCACAACTTTTACTTTGAAGGTGAACGTTCTCTTTTTGTGGTTTGAGTCACTTTTTCTGCGTTTACTACATGCACCCTCTTTGCAGCTGATTTCACCCACAACAGCCACCAACCTTCAGCTACCACTCACCAACCTCTTGGGGAGTATACATTTTTCCCTAGCGACTGGAGGTTTCCAGGGGGTCGCCAACTGGTTTGTTGGCCTGTGTGACTGAGGCCTTAGGTAATGGAGCCCATGCATCACCCA
Organism: Heterochromis multidens; assembly: GCA_015108495.1. Taxonomy (NCBI): domain Eukaryota; kingdom Metazoa; phylum Chordata; class Actinopteri; order Cichliformes; family Cichlidae; genus Heterochromis; species Heterochromis multidens. The sequence continues at coordinate 8,823 of VUQS01018119.1, read as the reverse complement.
AAGACATGCACTATCACTGCACGGACAGTACAGGTTGCAGAGGGCCATAACAAATGCAAGAGACAAAAACATAATGATAATACTATGATAATACTGTCTACACCACTTTCAAAATCATTAATATATGAGAATGAAAGCATAGTAGATAACCGATGGGATTTCGTCCTGCTGTGTATAATGCTATTCAAGTATGCTCTGATGGTAGATATTCTCTTTCCTTAGTGAGTTACTTATTGAGAGGATGAATCACAGATGCTGGGAGGAATCCTTGCATTTCCCTTTTTATTATTTATTTGGCAGCATGGCACATGGGAAGCATGCAGTGCTGGAGCAGCAGGAAAAAAAAGCCCTGCTTGGAGAGCAGGACTAATCATGCCAGTCTCACAGCATAACAAGACAACAGTTAGAACTGGATGACGACTGGAAACCCTTAAAAGTGATGCTAGCTCTGTTCCCATTACTACACAGTCTAACGAACACCAACCAGGCTGCAGGATGTGTTTATGATCTGCAGGACATCTGCAAATACAGACTGATTGCTATGAAAGAAATTTATTTTTTTTAAAAATCAATTTCACTGTCAGAGTGGACATTTAATTGCCGAGTTTCAGGAGGTCATGAATAAAGTGTGTGGCCCAGATTGTGCTGGCCGTATTCCAGTCACGTAGCTCTTTGAGGGGTTGAGTGACTGCTCCCCTCTGCCAGAAGCGCCATCCTTGTCCCAGTGGCGCTCCACCTTAAAAAGACGAATATATGTGCCCAACTGGCTCCCTGACATTGACACACCGTGAGTCACGCTGCTGTGCTATTTCAGTATGGCTGCTGGCAAGCCCAGCCTTTCTGTAGCCTCACCCCTCCCTACTTTGGTCATTTGTTTGCCTCCCCTGCTATGCTGTTTTCTTGTAATTTGGACATCTGTCAAGGTGGTTTGTTTGCAACCCTGTGGTGTGATTAGGCTACCTGTGCCAAATGTGGTAAGAGAGATGTGGGTTGAAGCAAGCCTTGGCTCTAAAGACAAAGCCACAGTATGGCTGCTCCACATCTACCAAGTTTAGTAGGATAATTACAAAAGCACTGGGTGCTCAAAATGCTGTGAAAGAGATGCAACAAGTTGAGAACATTCAGGTCAGTGATCACAAATGTATTCATCATGCTTGTCTACACTCTCTCCTGCAGTGTTAATGGTGGTCTTGTCAGTGTCCCAGTACTGTCTATTCGGTCCCGCCTCACCCTGTCACACAGCTTGCTCAGCTCAGAGCTCCAGTGCCAGAACCTCCTCTTACACCAGGGGGAGGAAGTGGGGCAATTTACCACCTGCTGGTAAAGCAGCCATACCACATAGCCTCACACATACCCTGATATTTGGAGGATCACTCATGGACACATTCAAACACAGATTTTTGGGTGTGGTGTCACTCAGGCACGCTGCGTGAAGCTCAGACATAAAGCTTGCAAACACACAGTGAGCAACAAATGAGAACAGGGTGGTGCTGATTTCAGATTTGTTTTCTGATCATGTTTCATACTGAGCGTTACTAATTTGTTCATCTCTTTAATGAACGTTATTGGCAGGATCGCATTAACCCAGCACTTAAGTTTCCTAATGGCTTACGTCACGCTCCGTGCTCACATCATACTATACGATGTCATTCAGTCAATACCGAATGATTCCACTGGCCCATCTAACTTCATTGAAAAGGTCTTTTTTTTTTTTTTTTTTACATCATTAGCCTGAGATATACATTGTATGTTAAAACAAATTAAATAAAACAAAATTAGCTTCTTAAAGGGGGCTCATTATGCTTTGTCCTTATTTTCTGTGATATATTTGTACTGTTATTGGAGGATGCTCAAACATGGCCAAAGTTTCAAATTATGAGATAAGCTTATGTGCAAGATATCCTGTGAGGCAAAAGCTCAGGCTGTAGACTAAAACTTTTGGTTTCATACAGTTTTTTCTAGTCTTAGATTTCACTGAGGGTGGAAATTCCTAATATGGTCATCTCAGGCTGCGAGCACAGCAGGCCTGTGTACCTGCTGCTCAAAGTTTCTGTTTACTAAGAGCAGGCAATCAGAAGTAAGGGGGCTCAAAGGGATGGGGAAGGAAGCTAAAATGGCATGTTTCAGACAGTGGATGAAGTGAGGAGCTTCACCAAGCACCAGGATAAGAAAAATAATACATTTTTGAACTGTAAATCATACAAAGCTACCATAGCCAAAATAAATAAATATATATATATATATACAGTGTATATATATATATATATATATATATATATATGGAGCTGGAAATCCAAATCAGAAATATCCATTTTGGTAAATCATTCATAGCTGATAACATATTACAACCTCACTAACAACATCAATGGCAGTGGCAGCTGCCACACTGCAGTTTGCCGCTCTGTCACTTTAGTTGTCTTTTAGTCACAAATCAGCATATAGCTCACTGTGCACCATGTGTGGTGAAGCAACAAAAACAAGTCAGTGGGAGCATCAGGAAGGTGTGTTGCATAAGGGTTGACAACATTTTTTCTGGCCCATTCAGACTTAAACAAGTTGCATTTCTTTCCTGTTACCTTAAAGAAAAGCAAAACTCAAAGCACATTGCAACATGCAGAAGTCTTATCATACTGTGGTGTTAAGAGGAGTCATAATTTGCATTATTATGGAACAACAGATGATAGATATGTTGAACTGTGAAAAAAAAAGCAAGGAAGTACACATAGGTGTTCACTAAACTGTCGTTAGCTACTGTACAGAGATTAGAAAACTACTAGCAAAAGTTCTTTTTATTATACATTTTTAATTAGCTTTTATTCTAACAAGAAAACGATAAGACAAGTATGAAGGACGCTTGGCATGTTTCCAAGTCTAGGAGTGGCCAACAGATGCACTATGGACAGAGAGGGTGTGGCCATAGTTACTGCTGCTGAGTTTCACCTGAGGACAAAATAAGCCTGTTACACCTGCACTGACACATCGGCAAGCCTTGAAGGACATACTTTTACTGTGGATTGTTTCTTCACTTTAAGGTATGTCAGAACTGTTATTTATTATTTATATTTCTTCCCTTTATTCCTTTAGCGATCAACATCAGATTTTCTTGTATAGTTTGTACAGACATTATTTATATCTGAAGTGGATGTAAGTTTAAGATAAACAACTGAGTGAGAGAGACAGAGACAGAGGAGGGGGAGAGGTAGATGATACCATACATCTTTCCATTTCAGTGAAATAAAAAAATTAAAGGCAAAATACAAACATTCAACTATAGCAGATCTAGATTAAAACTCTGCTGTTTTCCTAATGGTACGTTTGCTCTCAGGTTGAAAATGGAGCCAGCATTTACAAGCGTGAGGCTAAAGGTGGCTGTGTTGTTTCTGATAACAATTCAGCTGAGAACAGGTGAGTGTGATTTTTTTTTATTTTTTTTTTAATGTCTAAGGCATGTGTCTCAAGTTTCTGAGCATGTGAAGCAGGGAATAAAATGATCACTAGCAGAACAGGTGTTTTTTTCAGGAAGGCTGAACCAGTCTGATCTGTGATCCACACAATAGATATAGTTCACTGTAACTCAGCTGACGATCTGACCATTGCACGTACTCAGTGAACTGTGTACATGTAATGTGGGTGGCTGAGAAGTACCCCGCATAGCATTCATACCTTAAATTATTGTTGCTGAGGGTCAAAGAGCTATGTGAATTTGCAAAGCACGACCCTGAGAGATTTTATTGTCCCCAGGGGAGAAATTAGCCTCGGGCTCCAGTCCAAGCTGTCTATTTTAATATAAGAGCAGCATAAAAATGCAAGTTATATCAAAAACGTGCAAAAAAAACCCCTCAAAGTCCCCTTAATTATTCACATAATACTTTCTAATTAGACCAAAAGTTCACTGCCTTTGTGTTAAGAGCCTCAATTGATTCTTTTAGCTCTGTCGTGACTATTGGAGGAAAGTATCTGGGTGTGTGGACTTTCATTCACAACAGAAACTTTTAACAGGAGAAGCACAGGAGGAGTAAATAGAAGTAATGATGGCTGCATTCTAGGGATTGGTACTGTACATGGTGATTCCTTTAAATTTATCTGCATCATTAATGTAAACACTTCCACTTTTGCTTTTCCTGCTATGATGAGTCAAAAAAATTTCTGCCGAAGATGGAGGAGGGGGAAAACACGCACAAAACAAAACAAAACAAAAACATAAATAAATAAAAGGGCCATTGTATCGACCAGTGAGAGCACGCACAGTATTTTGTATATTTGCAGCTATTTGTACTCAACTTAGTGACTGAACTTACTGGCAACTTATCTCAGTGGCCTCTTCATGTGGAAAACACATCTTCTGTAGATAACAGTGTTTTGCCCGGGGGGGGTGAAAGCTTTACAGTGTAAACATTTGACTGACTAATTTGGTCTTTTTCCACACTCCCTTCATCACATCTGCCATTGTGTACGCTTTCATAAATACCCCTGACATACTCTGTTTTGTTGCAGTAGCACTAAAGTGCATTCCGAGCGCTTTCAGAGTGTTATAGTGGATTTAATGATGAGCGATGTCAAAACAGAGGCTGATTTGATTTGAGCTCCATTTAGACGCTTTCTGAAGGTTAGACATCCAAACAGGGAGAAATGGCGAGAAGAGAGAGTTGAACGTTATTGGGATAAATAACTCTGATCCGTTGAAATGTGTTACCACGCTATCAGCATTGACTTCGGCAATAGTTAAATAAAAATCCACGACCATAAAGCGTGAGTCAGCGGAGGGGGTCAACTCAGAGACGGTTTACAACTGGTTCTTCCCTAGCATATTTTTTCACATTTGCTCATGTATTCAGCTTTCATCATTATTTGCTGATATATTTCAGACAATTAATAAGCCTCCAGAGTTTAAATTTAATATGTAACTCTTTTTTTTGCAAAAAATACCACTTTACTTTTAATTCATGTCCAAGCCCTCAAATCTTCAGTTTGACTTAAAAGGCCTATTAGTCTCACATCAGCACTTCTTCTCCTCCCTGAGACAGCGCAGGAGCACAGGCCCAGAGCTTGAATGCCATTAAGTGGGAGAAATATTAATGCATTTGAGAGTGAAATTCATTTTATTCTGTCTTCTTTCTGTCTCTTAACTTGGGTACACGGTTATAAGAATCCAAGGGAGGAAGAAAGCATTGTTATAAGTTAGACAAATCTTAATAGAAATTTTTGGTTTCATTTCATGTTAACAGAGGCAATGCAGATAACATCCACAGGGCCGCAGACCATTCAATATGCGCAAGGGGAGACTGTCAAACTGGAGTGCACCTATGTTCTGGGTGTCGGAGACACAGGAGTGCTGGATATTGAGTGGTCCAACATCAGTCCGGACATGACACAGAAAGACAAACTGGTGCGTTGTATATGGATTAATATAGAGAAAAAAAAAAAAAACAAAAACCTGTCTGTGGTGGTTGGAAAGATGACATAACCACGCATTAAGCATGCAAGAGTGGAAATTACTTTTAGTTTTAGGCTCAGTTAGTTGTAAAACCTGATTTGAAAATATGACTTCATTCAGTGCAAATCTTGCCTTTCAGATCTTATCATATTCAGGCGGCCAAACACACTACCAAGACCCCAACCTCTCCAAAAAGCTCCGCTTCACAGCAAACCCTGAACAGGGAGACGCTTCAATCACTCTCAGTGACGTGAGAGCCTCAGACACTGCCACATACCAGTGTAAAGTCAAGAAGTTACCAGGCGTCGACACGCGGAAAGTCACTCTGGTGGTGTTGGGTGAGGAGCAAGTCCATTTTTTTTTACCGGTCTAACCTGTTCACTTTCTCGGCCGTCTACTTTTAGATACACTCATTCACGTGGAATGTAAAGACTCCTCCATTCTCTGTGTCTCAGTAGATCATCTCTCTGTAACCATACCCAGATGCTCCCATGTTGAATTGGAGCATTGCACTAAAATAGTTATATATATATATATATATATATATATATATGCATTATGTCTTTTTTTTTTTTTCCCTTTCTTTATTTTTTTTTTTTTCCCTTTCATTAGTACCCCCATCAGTGCCAAAGTGTTGGGTTGAAGGTGGTGAGGAGAAAGGAGGCACAGTCTCCCTCCGCTGCAAATCCTCTCAAGGATCCCCTCCTATCAGTTATGTGTGGACAAGAGAAAGTGGAGGTGCAATGCCATCCACTGCTACTCAATGTAAGCAACTTAGCACAAGAATGCCTTACTCTAAGTACCATTCTCAAGAATGCTCTTCTCTAAACACTGATGCTGCTATATTTGTATAGGTAATGTGCTTGTACTCAGTGCTCTCTCCTTTCATTAAGACGTACAGAGTGGGGAGCTTTTGATAAGGAACCATACAGACAGCAACACTGGAAGTTATGTCTGTGAGGCAAAGAATGCTGTTGGCAAATCACAGTGTAAATACGCACTGCGTGCATACAACCGTAAGTCTACAATATCATCATCTTATTTTAATTTTAAGAACTTTAAACACTCATACACTCATATCCTTAAGGTACCTTTTTTTGCCATTGCATTTTCGGGGTTTTTTTGGGGGGGGTTTTTGCTGGCTTTATTCAAAATCACATGTAAGCCTCTTGTTGGCATTGAAATTAAAGGAGGTGAGCTGCACATGTTTGATTTCTAAGCGCCACGTTGTCTCTTCCAGCTACCAATAAAGCAGGTGTCATAGCTGGCGCAGTAATAGGCGCTCTGCTGCTGCTGCTCCTCCTCCTGCTTCTCATCTGGCTCCTCATCTGCTGCTGCCATAAGCGTCGCTACGAGAAGGAGGTCGCAAATGAAATAAGGTATTTTATGGCTGTTTAAAGCATCTGTCAAACAATCTCAGATCAGCGCAGCAGCTAACCAAGACCTGCGTGACTTTCCCAGGGAGGACGTGCAGGCCCCAGAGAGCAGACCCTCCAGCAGAGCCTCCAGCAGGCACTCCAGCCTCCGCTCGGTGATGGGATACCGCACTCACCACGGCGTGTTCTACAATTCCGTGAGGAGCCACCTGCCCAGTGTCAGCGAATCAGGCTCCATCTATGTGGGTGGAAGTAATGGGGCAACCGCTGCAGGGGAGAGACCCTCTCACCTCACATATGACCCTAAATATGGATACGCTGTGTGACCACAAGCCTCATGCCTAACGGGCTCTTATTTTTAGTACAAAACTACACCTTATGATGAAAAGACTCTACACCTTTTAAATAATGTTCTGTGTCTGAAGTATGTAAGTGCCAAGAGGTGCAATAGTATTTTTTTTTTTTTTTTTTTTAACCAGGGGAAAAT